>ML832467.1:29811-40625 GCA_009831015.1 Picea engelmannii | reverse complement strand
GAGGTTGGTTTTCACCCCCAGCCTCACAAAACAACTTCATCTAAAATCTTTCTAACAACTCACTAAGTTGTCCTCCACAGGAGGTGCCAAAAGAAAATTTTAGTCTAGGTAGGATTTCGGGGGTAGGCATCCAAATAACCCCCGTTATCTGGTTCTCACATTTTCAAACATAGAAGTTGACAAATAGGGAACTTCAAATCCTCCAAGTCCAGTGTTCCAATCACCATAAGGTAGGGAGATACCCATGAAGGGTCGAAGGTCGAGGTTCGGTTGTTCTGTGCGTCCCCCCTTGAGGCACCCACCTCTTGGACGAGATCCAGCCCGTGACCCATTTCTTAGGCCGAAAATCTAAATGCTGCACTTGGACCGAGGTACCTAGTGACCAATTGTAGGACATCTACCCAGGTGGTGGTTGTGGGCTGCAATCGCACCTTGATTGGATTTTGTGTGGCTATTGGGAAGTATCGCCAGCTCTTTCGGGATATTTCCCCCTTTACCCCTCATTATAACCAGTTGTTTCATCCTTCACTAGTTTCTCTTCCAGTGACTTCAGACCCCACTTTTGAGTACTATTGGAAGGTCCAGTGCTATTTGAGAGGAAGGATGTTACATTTTCTAGGACACGAGTATTTGCTTTCTTTTGATTCCCCCACGTGGACAAAACCCCTTTCCCATATATATGCTTCTTTCTCATTTATGTATGATGCACATCTGATTACAGTTTGACTTTGATATATATATTGTGTAAAACAATCACCGCAAAGACTCTTGTTTCTATATTTCTCTCACCACTTGTTGCACACATTTCACACCACTAGTCTGACATCGTAGGGGAACCACATAACCCCCATCATTCACGACGTTTGCTCAACCTCCCTCCTATCTTAGGGGGAGTATTTGGTTGTACCCGCTCATCAGTACCTCCTTCACACACTCCTGTGAGTGCTACCATCTTAGGATCAGCTTTGCTTGGTTCTACATTACTTGGGTCCAATTCCCAAGGTCATCCATTTACTCGCTCTCCTTTACACGGGAGCGGAAGACCCACTTCCTCTCAAGGAGGGAGCACCAACCCACCTAGTCCCCATCAAGGGTCAGGTTCACAACACACCATGGCCGAAGCTAACCCTCCACCCCCACTACAGATGCCATACTTGGCCTCTCTCAACATACCGGATCTCACCAAGCTTACCAATGATCCTATATTGCACGACGCCACATGGCCTACAATGCCAACAAAACTTCCTTCAGACATACCAAAGTTTGAAGGAAAGGCGGGGGATGACCCTGCCAATCATGTCATGACTTTTCATCTATGGTGTTCTTCCAATAGCATCATGGATGACTCTATCAGACTGCGATTATTTCAACGCACACTTACTGGCCCATCAGCCAAATGGTATGTCGAAGAAAAATCAGGGTCCCACACAACCTTTGAGTCCTTGGCTAAAGCGTTCTTAACTTTCTTTCAATTACCCATCCGCCATGACAACGGTCTAGAACTACTGTCCAACTTCAAACAGACCTCAGCCACCCGCATCGCTGACCACATTCATGAGTGGCGTAGGCAACGTAGTTTGTGTAAAGCAGAAACCACCAAGCAACAGTGTCTTGACTGGTTTCTTAGATCACTTGTCGCTCTCCTTGGTAAGGATGTAGCTTCCACCTTCCCGCAATCTGAAGAGGAAGCCATTAGTAAATCCCAACAATATGACCTCATTTACACATAGTCAGGGTACTTATACACAGTACTTCCTGATCTTCCCAAACCTGTGCCATTTGGCCAAGACAAACCTGGGATGTCTCACGCATCAGACGGACTAATTGGTGCCACCACACACTATGGTCCACAACCCCAACCACCACCGATGTATGGAACAACTCAATACCCAACGGCATATGGGGGTGCTTCCTATTACCCCCCACCCCCTTACCAACAGCCATACCCTGTTGCTACACCTCCACCCATTAGTGGACCGCCACCAGCACCTCCCGTACATCCACCTCTTCCAAACACCAGTGGTCCTCCCTCCACATCACCTTATAGTACTAGTGAAAGTGCCACGCCTTCCTATGTACCTTATGGAGCCGCACCACCACATAACCCTTACTTTCCTTTTTCAGGTCCTCCACAACCCATGGCCCCCCCACATCCTCATGCGGGGGTAAAATTTGTTCAACCCTCTGCTACTCAACAATACCAAAATTTTGAACAGTTGAACACAGCCAATCCAACTCATCCATCCAACAACACCAAGAGGAAAGGAAGGAACAGGAATAACACTAACCCTGGTCAAGGCGGGAATCAACCCCCACAACATCAACCCACTGGGGGCAACCAGAACCAATGGAACCAAAACCCCCAAGGGGACAATAACAACAAACGCCAAGGGCGGAATAATATTAAAACCATCCACCCTTGTGCTCTTTGTGGTGTGTTCGATCATTACACTCACCATTGTCCCCAGATCGTTGATTTCAAAAGGTTGAAAGACTCTGGGAGCCTTCCCCCTTCACCTGCGCAACTTGCACCACAACAGACACAACAACAATACGCGCAACAACACCCTCCCACCGTGCTGCAAAATCCTATCCCACATCAAGGTGTGATAAACACCCAACAGGACATGCAGCATCCGCCACCTCAGGTAGGACAATACCACAACCCCAAAAATCAAGCAGAACGTACAATCCTCCTCACAAGTGAGGAAGAAATCCTTCTGCAAACACGCAATCGTCAGTATCCTACACCATCTGAGTCTACTACCATCTCTTCGGAGACAAACCCTACACCGACGGGACCCCCATTGGTGATTCCTCACCCTTCCGCCAAACCATCCTTACGCATACCTCGCATTCCCTTGTGCAGGAATGTTCACAACCCACAGGCTAGGGCCGCTCATAACTACAGCTTGGTAGACGACTTAGCGCAATCCTCGGCTGCCATGTCAGTCTTGGAGGTCCTCCAGATTTGTCCTACGCAGAGGAAATCACTCCTCTCTGCCATGGGGGCAGTCGATCCTACAGATACTCGACTCATTACTTTTGACCTTGACAGCTGTGAACCCCGTCTTCCAGCCGTGGTCGCTATTCAAATACCCGTCAAAATACGGAACATCACCATCCATCGGTGTATCATCGATTAAGGGGCATCTACATGCATCATGTCCAAATCAGTATGGCAGAAACTTGGTTCCCCGGAACTCATACCTTCCGCCATCACATTACGAGCTTATGACGGACGACCATCCTCTCCTGAAGGGCTCTTTCCAAATGTCCCCATTGAACTCGGGGGCAAAACCATTCTCATCGATATCGAAGTTATCGACGCTCAACTCGATTACAATATCTTGTTTGGACGTACCTACATGTTTGCTATGAAGGCAGTGGCATCCTCCGTCTTTTGGACAATTATGTTCCCCCACAACGGGAAGATAGTGACCATCGACCAAGTCACACATTATGAGTCAAACCTATCTGCCAATCTCGATAACATTCTTCCTCTCATCCATACCAACAAAGACATATATCCACTCGTGGAGATGGGTCCTGGAATTTTTAAAGATCCATCCTTGTTAGGGACATACCATGGAGCACCACCACTCCTTCCCCCTAACCAAGTATGCGTTATCTCCTCTAACAAAACCCACACGGAGGACGCTAATTCTCCTCAGGAGGCTTCAGTCATTCCTGACGTCTCAACAATCGCAACACCACTCCCACAGGAGCCTCCTGCGCATTCATTGACCTCGATAGTCCATGATTCCACACCCCCTCAAGGGCCTAGTCCCGTCTGGGAGACAGTTCCCCCACCCCTCACTCAAATTCCCTTCTTTTACCCTCCACCCGGTATAGAAGCATTCTAGGTAACCGCAACACTCACACTACCCAATATGGTGTTAGCCATCCCAGTATGGTATTTACATCCACCTGAGATGGTCCCTCGCCCATCCCTTCCCCCACAGGAAGGCCTCCCCATGACGATATCTGTCCTCACACCCACTCCACCCATACTCCCTACCCCCCCTACTCCAGCTGGGGGCAGGAGAAAGAAGAAGGAGCCCACAACTCCACTTCCTCCATGAATCCCACCACCTTGTGCATTATGTGAGAAAGAGGGTCACCAAACCAACAACTGCCCATCACTACTGAAATTACGGAATTTGATTCCCCTCACCCCAACCCCTACAACACTCGCCACTACTGCTAATTCTACCATGGTCACCCAGCCTTCCGGTAGTAAAGGGTTGAGGACGAAATTCGCATGTGCTATCTGTTCAGAGTATGGCCATTACACCCATCATTGCCCAGCACTGCCACGTTTCCGGCAGACGTTAGCTGTAGTATGCCAGGACTTTCAGAACAACCCACGCCCTGCTACGTCCTCTTCCACAACTATCACTGACGTCCTCTTCCACAACTATCACTGACGTCCTCTATGTCACTACTTCAGTCAATGAACGCCTGAGATGCCCTTGTTCTCTCTGCGATTCATTGGCTCATTTCACCTACCAGTGTCCTATGATCCTCACATATAGGCAACGTCAGTTGGCTCTGCACCACCAACCAGCCGAGGTGATCATTGACATTACCTCACCACTCGAGGACCTTCATGTCATTTCCCCCGAACCTGAGGCACTTCCAACGCATCCTTGGTTCTTAGATGACTTATCTGAGGATTTACCCCATAACCCACCCAACTCTCCTGCTCATCCCCCTGCAGAAACTCTTCATCCAACCACCACGGATACCCCTCAGTACTTCAACATATGGTTTATGTCGAGTGAACCCTCACCATCTCCTAGCATTGCCCCCCCTGTTTCTTCAACAGGGGGCACTCGCGCTATCACTTAGATCACTCCTCACGATCCATTATATTCCCATCGTTTCCACTGAGACGAAGAAATAATGGAAGAGCTACAATGCCCAGACTCTCCCTGGGATGCACTACATCATCGTGCACTCTTCCTTCCACAGGAAGCCCTCATGCCTCCTAGCCAAAACCCCATTTACGCGGTCGAAACCAAATATTTTATCCCATGAGGGCCTATCGATTGGTTCAACAATCCTATTCCTGCACTCGACGCTTTTGAAGAAGGTAATCTGGCCAACATTTCACCCACCATCAAAATCGACATTTCAATTAAACAGGGCATTATCAAAGAAATCATCATTGGAGCTGCTTGCACTCCTCAGGAAATTGCCGCATATAAAACCCTCTTCCAGGAATATAGGGATATTTTCGCCTGGTCATACACAAAAATGCCTGGCCTCGATCCTTCTATTGTCGAACATCGCATCGACACCTGGCCTGACATCACACTAGTTCACCAGAAACAACGACCGCTACACCCATCCAAGGCCACGGCTATCAAAGCCGAAATTGATAAATTATGTACGGTCGGATTTATTTACCCCATTGCTTACACTTCATGGGTTTCCAACCCTGTACCCGTCGACAAAAAATAGGGCACTATCCGCGTCTGCACCGACTTTCGCGATCTCAATAACGCATGTCCCAAGGACAACTTCCCAACACCTTTCATCGATCAGATTATCGACGATTGTGTCGGCCACGAGGCTCTCTCCTTTATGGACGGATTCTCTGGCTATAACCAAATTCAAGTCCACCCAACCGATCAGTACAAAACCGCATTCATTACCCCGTGGGGTACCTTTGCATATCGTGTCATGCCTTTCAGATTAAAAAATGCTGGTGCAACTTTCCAGCGGGCTATGACATACATCTTTCACGATTTGGCTGCCATCATCCTCGCCTACTTGGACGACCTCACTGCTCGATCTAAGAAACGCACCCAACATCTTGATGATTTATGAATCATTTTTCAACGGTGTCGTCAATACAACATCCGCTTGAACCCTCTCAAGTGTGTGTTTTGCGTCACCGCAGGGTGCCTCCTCAGTTTCATTGTTTCCATGGGGTCGAGGCAACTCTTAAAGACTGCTACAGGTTTCACGCCATTTCATTTAGTCCATGGGGTCGAGGAAACTCTTCCCATCGAGTGCGAAATTCCCACCCTCCACACCGCAATTGAGCTTTTACCCGACACTGCTCCAATGGAGCAGCGCTTGCTGAATTTGGAGTCTCTGGATGAAGATCATCGATCCTCATTACAGAACAACGAAGCAGCTAAAAAACGATCCAAGGCTACCTTTGATCGCCATGTCAACCTTCGGTCTTTTCGTGAAGGCAACCTCGTCTTGGCTTATGATATCGCTCATGATACCTTTGGCCATGGAAAATTCGAATCCCTATGGCATGGACCTCACATCATCCAACATTGCCTTACCAAAGGCACATACATCCTGGCCTCCCCAGAAGGCCTCGCGCTTAAATAACCCGTCAATGGGTTATATCTCAAGAAATTTTATGCTTAAACGTAGTCATGCTACTTTAGGTTATTTTCTTTTTTTTAGCATTTTTTAATCTTTTTTCTCCCTCATCTAAACTATCCTTTGTGCTGTTGACAGATGGTTACACCGACGGCGCCAGCTGTTGGACACAAAATCTCGCTTCGGCTGCTTGGGCTCTCTACACCCCATCACATGAAATGCTACATTCAAGCGGCATATGTTTGGGACCAGCAACCAACAACCAAGCCGAATACACCGCTGTCATTGGCCTCTTGACCGACGTCCAACATCATCATATTTGTCACCTTAACGTTTTCCTCGACTCTCAACTAGTCGTTCTCCAGCTCAACAATATTTACCGTGTACGCGATCCGTGCCTCTTTCGCAAATACCTGCAGGTTAGNATTACATTTACACATATTCCAAGAGAATTGAATCAAACAACAGATCAAATAGCTAACATGGTGTTAGATTGGCATATATCACATCAAGCTACACATACATAAACATCTCACACATCCTGTCACAGCATATAGATAGAATAGACATCATCATCATCAACAAAAAACACGTGTAGAAAACATCAGGATCTCAAAACATATGTATACTCATATATATATATATATATATATATATATATATATCATCCCATCAGGCCATCCGAATGTTTACATACAAAAATACATATGCCCACAGGCCAGTGCCACATCACGGTACAAAAATCGGCTCACCAGCCTATCAAAAAGGTATACAAAATACATATCATATATCAGGGTACCTCTATCGCACCCCCACCTGCTCCTCCCTCCGGCAGAGGAGGTGGCCCACCACCACCTGCCCTAGGCAGTGGTGGTGGAACACCTGCAGGACCCTCCTACCCTGGCGGCAGGCATCCACTAGTCATTGTGGCGAGCACAGCTGCTCGTCGCACTATACCCCACCATGGGGGAGATAATCCTATGTACTGCTCCAGGAACCCCTCGTCCTGGATGCATATCCACATTCCCTCAGGCACGTCCTGCAACACCGTCTCCAGACGACGGCGTATATCATCAAAATCTACTTCGGCTGCTGCCGGAGGTGCATGTGATGGCCCTGCACCAGGGTCATCAAATCGATGCCTCCTAGCTGCCCGCTCGGGCTCTGCTGGACGCCCCGCAGCCTCATCTTGCCGACGCCTCTCTCCACGTGGAAGTCTCTCTGGCTCTCACTGATCCGGCACTCTCTGCAACTCCACCTCGCGCCCGCGAGGTGCCACATCTGCACATGCACCAAACAAGCAACAAACAATCGTATCAACGTCTATATCACATATGAACTGATATATCAAAACCATAACATAAATCAAAAACATACACATACTCAACGTACCTCGATGATCAAAAGCCTCCCCAGGAGGCAACACCATGTCTGGGTCCCCCCGGAAGTCAACCCCAGCATAGGGGTACTGGAGTATCACCTGCGGCATCTGCCGCCAGATCTGTGCTACCTTTGTGGAAAAGTAATGTCCACCTTCGCCACCACCGTGGCGAACCAAAATAGTCGACCACTGCCTCAATTGAGGCTCTCGTGCCCCAGGCACCTCTAGAAGAACCCGCGAGTGCAACATCGACACCCTCTCCAAAAACCAGGCCACCAGGATCGAGCCAAACACAAACTCTCCTATACCTGTGGATCGACATCGATCCAGCTGAGTGATCATCCACGCATGAAGCGTCAAACCCCATGCAAACTGTTCACGGCCCACCACCACCCTCTCCACCACCATCATCTGGCCACCACTAATTCGTTGGGTTTCCAGTGACCCATACACGCACACAATCATCACCACTATGCAACGATGCATCAGGGAATCTATACCACTCACACTCACTACAGTGCCAGACATATAGTTCTCGTCTGAGCAATACTGCTCGATGATCGTAGAGAGGTGTGTGTCCCTTGGCAGCACAGGCTCTGTCGACAGTAACGTTCCCTGAAAGGGGAGCCCAGTCAAAAAATACACATCCCCCTCCGCAGTGAAGGGGATATTCTCTCCTCGCATGAGGAAGCAGTGCTGCCCCGGACTCCACATCTGGAGCAAGAACTGCAGTAAATACTCCTGTGCCTGTATCAACGTGTTATCCACAAATTTGGTCATCGTGATAGTGTCATGGTGATGTTATTATGATAGTAAATCAAGCTCCTCATTAAAGAATCCTTCCTGAAAAAGGTTGCACTTATTCATTTCCAAAAATCTTGTTTTGAGGACTGCTCGCAGGCTGCACATATACTCTCCTGCGAGAATCCTACATTCTCGCAGGCTGCATTCAGTCAGACTGTGAACTTCTCGCACTGTGCTCAAGGACAGGGTGCGAACATGCTTCCAAAGAAGGAAAATGGATGAGTTCTCGATTCTTCTAGAAGGAATCTTCTAGAATGATGAGTTGGTGTTCGAATGGTTGTTCAGAAGCTGGCATTCCAGATTCATTGGGATCATTCTTATCCTAGCAACTAACCTATTCTCTCCTATAAATTGATGAGAATACTCATGGAAAGGGTTAAGTTGGCAAGCTAGAGAAACCTATTGGAGAATTGGTGTATTATTGTATGGAGAATTGATGCTGCAGCAGATAGAGACAACATCAAGGTCATCACAAGTAGTTGATTTTCTTCATGCATGAGAAAGTGTGTGTGTCAAAGCTAGGAGCCATTGAAAGGAGATCTATGACATCAAGGCTCAGGTTGTATATTTCTCTTTCAGTTAATTCAATACATGAATATGTCCCTTTACCATAATGATGATGTCATCTTATTACATGATTCCTTGATCACATGTATAGACTAGATATTGAATACATTGATATGCTTGTACTTCGATTGGTTTGATTTGTTGTGATTGGACGGAGCAAGAGCATCGAAACTGAGCGAGAAACAACAGAGATTTAGGAGAGCATTCATAAGGTATGTCCATTATCCACTTCTCTTAGTTCGTTCAATAGTCTAGATCTAGGGAAAGAGTAGTATTCTGTCATGTTTTGTTCTAGATCCAGGTGGATCTAGGGAGATTGGTCTGTGTCCGCACTCACGAATTTATCCTTAAACAAAATTGGCGACTCCACTGGGGAAACCTTGTGTCTTTTTGGTTTTTGGATTTTTTGTGGCCATTTGCTCTAATTGCCTTTTTCTTCTGATTTGTAAATCTCTGAGTCCTCAGGATACCCTGAGTGACCTTCTGGGTTGGAGAGTCAGTTTATTTTTTGCTTGATTTCTCAAAATTTTCTTTAGTTCCAGGGATTCCCGCACTGTGCTCATTAGCAGCCTGCGAGAACCTTGATAGTTCGCATCTTGCCTATATGTTCCAGTGCGAGGGGTTCGCACTCTGCACTTAAGTAGACTGCGAGGATCATACTTTCTCGCACTATGTTCCAAATCAGCCTGCGAACATTTTTGTGAAAATTTTGGATTCAAGTTTTGGCTCTGTCAATAGCTCATATATGTTGATTTACACCTCTCTGGCTTGTTAAACCATTGATTTACTTGTCTTTTGATGTAATTTGCTTGCTAGATCTGATCTAGGTTTTCTAGACTTGTTCTAGCTTTGGATACTTGACTTTCATCTCTTAGCTTTTATCAGCGTTTTTCTTCTCTTTGATTACTGGGGTTGAATGTGTCGTGTTGGTTAAGAATCAGTGATTGATTGGAAGTTAAGTTTTTTGATGTTTCTCTTGTACTTGTTGGTCCAAAAGGACAATTTTCATTTGCATTGAGAAGCTCTTTTGGTTTGTTTTGCTTTTGCTTTCATTGAAAGTTTTGGACTGAGTTGTAGTTGATTGTGTGATATTGGTCATTTGATTTTCTTTTCTCTGTTATCAGAGTTCTTCTTGGAAAGTGAACTACTTGTTTTGTTTCAAGTTTTGTTTTTGATTTGTTGAAAACATCGAAAATCAAAGTTTTAGAGTATTGAAGTTTTGGAAAAGACATTTAGACATTGTTCATTGATACATGATTGTTGCATTCATATCTAAACAGAAATTGAGCATTGTCTTTGCATTATAGCATTTAGATTGATTCGGAAATTGTTCTCTCTCTCCCATAATTAGGATTCATTGAATGAAAAAGATTATATTTCGTCATATCCTTGCATTGATTGGGTCAGAGTCACACATCATTAAGTTTCACTTCCATTGCCTCTGAGTAAACAACAACCATTAAAAATACTGCGCAATATTAAAATTGATCTAGTAACTCTTTTCTAGGGCTCTTTTACACCAACATTTAGTTAGGTTAGTGCTTTGAAGTAGGAAGAGAGACACGCTCTCCAAAAGCTCAAAAACACACAATAGAATCTTGAGTTAGGGAGTGTAAAATTCCATTGGCAGCATATTGTCCTGGGAAGCCCTTCTAACACAAGGGTCAAGCATTAGGCCGCATTGGTGTTGGCAGAGATACTAACCTGC
>ML832467.1:19077-29756 GCA_009831015.1 Picea engelmannii | reverse complement strand
GCCCTTGCATGTGGATCGGGCTAACGACCGTTCCCCCAAGCTGTATTGTTGTTTGTGGTGACCATAGTTGCTTATCTCTCTAGGTTCTTACCCAAGGTGACTGCGGAGGGGAAAGTCTCCGCGGTACCTGGAATTGATGTTGATCAAACTCACTCAGGCTCCTTGGAGGGTATACCCACGATTATGTGTGGGAGCTTGCACCAGGGCGTAAGTCTGTTAAGCAGGTCATCAACGTAACTTTTCCACCTTAGCCCCGCCCCTTCTCATCTCGTTGTTGCGACATTGGATTTCATCACCAACTAGTGGCTTCGATATTAGAAGGTATTGTTTGCTTGGTGATTATCTCTAGATTTTTTTGTTTACTAGTGCATGCTGTTGTTTTCTCGTAGTCGACCATAGGATTTTCGTTGGGGAGTTTGTTACTTGTCTACAATTTCTCCCCCGCGACGTTCGCGTAGGATGCAAGGTTTGTCTCTGGAACGTCCGGAAGCTTCACAACCTTTGCACACAACAACACCCGAGGGTACACCTGAGGACTCTCCTCGTCCAGGTGAAATCCCTCTGGTGACCCTACCACCTACGGACGTAAGTGATGTCCTAGAAGCATTTACACCACCGCCACAAGTAGAAACCATTGATCCTCTTGCGGAATATTGAATTCATAACACTATAGAGGATTATCGCATTCGTCGTGGGGAACGACCTGCAGGACGATTTCATCTTTCTGGTGAAGATCTTCCACCTCCTGAATCAGTCGCTGGGCCTTCTCACAGTGTAGCAGGTCAAGATCCTGCTTGGTCGGGTGACTTCCGATGAGTCTTGTTTGGTACTGAGTCTCCTGAACCAGAAACTACACCAGCCACTACCACTTACCGTTTTATTCTCCCTCTCGAGATGGCCCATCTTGCTATTACTTCGAGTGTCCAAACCGAGATTCTGGCAACAACTCTTGCCCCAATAAACACCCAGCAACAACCTGAGGTCAATCCGAATTTACCCCCTGGTTACCGTGCTTTGAATCCTGCGTTGAATGTTGCACATCCAACACCTCCACAAACTCCTATGGGTTCGCCAGGTGGTCCTCAGTTTCATGGGAATCCTATTCCCGGTTTCATCTCGACACTTCCTCAGTTTCCTACTGGAATTCCTAATCCTGGTAATACCGTTCCAACTGCGGCACCAAACTTGCATATTCCTGCTGGTAGGCAGGGTAGTACTTTTCCTTTTCCTTTACTCGGACAAAATGTAGTTACCACACAACCTATGGTTGGTACCCAACTTCCGAGTGGAACTATACCTACGGTAGGGGGACCCGTATCCCCTTTTGGACAAAACATACCTCCTGCGTTGGCCCAGTATTGGCAACAGCTTTTGCAAAATGTCCCTCTTGCTGGGGGGCAAACTATTGTTCCTCTTGCTGGGGGGAAAACTACAGTCCCTCCTGTAGGCCAACCATATCCGGGTGTGACTAATCCTATTTGGGGATCGGGACAAACTTCCCAATCTCAGGTCCCTACCCAAACCCAAGGTTATAATCCTTGGGGTTACTACCCTATCCAGCCACCAGCAAACCAACCTGGAGCTTCCCTTTACGGACAATCCACTTATGCTCCTACTGGTATACCGACGGGGCTTCCACCCCAAAGACATCAATATCCTCAAGTAAACTGACAGTTACCTTTTCTCGCTACCTTGGATTTACCGGATTTGACTAGGATCCTAAACGATCCTATTCGTCACTCTCCCCAATGGCCAGTTATTCCTGCTAAACTCCCCTCGGACATTTCGAAATTCAATGGGAAAGCAGGAGAGGACCCCAACAACCATGTCATGACTTTTCATTTATGGTGTTCATCAAATTCACTCATGGATGACTCCATTCGTCTGCGTCTTTTTCAACGGACCCTTACCGGTTCGGCTGCGAAGTGGTACATTGAATTACCACAAGGTTTCTTTTCGGATTTCAACACCCTTGCAATGGCCTTTCTCACACACTACCAGTTACCGATTCATTACGATATGGGAACTGAGATTCTAACCTCCTTCAAACAGAGTACGAGCACTCATATCTCTGATCACATTCATGAGTGGAGAAGGAGGAGACATCTTATTAAACTTGAACTTCCTGATCAGTTACTGGCTGAGTGGTTTACAAAATCTTTTGTCAACAAAATTGGTAAAGACATTGCTATGGGCGGTGTTGTCACTGAGGAGCAGGCTATCAGTCGTGCTCAATATTTAGATCTCGTTTATTCACAAACGGGCACTTTGTATGACTTACTACCTGATCTACCTCGTCCTGGTACTTCCAGCACTTCTACTACTCCAGTTGCTTCACATGCAGTTGATGGTGTGATTGGGACCACTCATACCCATTTTCATTCCGTTTCGACTACAACCCCAAAATCTAATCCTTCTAATGTTCAGAATGCTCCGTCTCCTGCTCCTCCCGCCGGTAAAACCTCTGAAGTGAACGCTGTTCAATCTACACCTACCGGTAAGAACAAATCCAAGAAGGGGAGAGGCAAGAATAAGGAGAGTAAAAACAATACTCAGACTGAGCAAACCAAATCACCTCCTGTTGAAGACCGTGATAAACGCAAACCACGTTATCCTTGCCTTATCTGTGGTGATGATCACTACATGAAAGATTGTCCGAGACGTGCTGAAGTTAACAAATTCCTTCAAAATACATCGAAACCTTCTACTCTGGCCGTCTTGTCACAACCCTTTCCGTCTCAACAACAGGCTTCGTTGGTCATCCATGATCAACCCTCTACCTCTACACAATCCTATGTTTTGATGTGCTCCGGTGACCCCAAGAAAGATAATGTTGCACTGACCACTAGAGCTAAAGATTATACTCCTTCTAAAGAGAAGGTTGACACTTCACCTCCTGATCTGGTACAACTCTCTCCACTGAATCCACCTACAACCGATCCTCTTCATCTCGAAAGACCAAACCTTGATACAGTTATACGTCCACCCCCCAAAGGTGTCGTTAAGAAGTCGGCATTCAATCCTCATGCACGTGCGGCTCAGAACTACAGCATTGTAGAAGATCTAGCCCAAGCACCTTCAGCGATGTCTGCCCTCGAGGTCCTTCAGTCTTGTCCTACACAGCGAAGGGCCCTGTTGAAATCCATAGGTGGAATCGATCCCACGGATACGAATTTGATAATCTTTGACTTGGATGAACATGTTCCAAGGTTACCCCCACAGCTTGCATTTCAGATACAAGTTGTTATTGCCGATAAGAGTATTTGTCGGACTGTTGTTGATGAGGGTGCCTCTACATGCGTCATGTCTTTTTCTTGTTGGAAAGCCATTGGTTCTCCCCCGTTAACCGAATCAAAAAACACTTTACGAGCCTTCAATGGCTCTGGTTTCAAGCCATATGGTATTCTGCCATTGTTTTCTGTCACTCTTGAAGGTAAGACCGTCCAGGTGGAAGTGGAAGTTTTTGATACTCCTCTTGATTATAATATTCTGCTTGGTCGAAGTTGGGTCGATTCTATGCATGTGGTAGTGTCAACCCTTTTCCGTGTCCTACGATTTCCTCACCAGGGAAAAGTGGTCACGGTTGATCAACTTGCTTTCTTCAATACCGATACCCGTACGGGCAACGTACCGTTCATAGAAAACACCCCTCCGGGTTATGAGAATGTTGGAGTAGGTCTTTTAAAAGATTCTTCATTGATGGGCACTTTCCCCATACCACCACCACCCGATATTCCACGCCCGTTAATTGCATCTATTAATATGGTCTCCACTATGCCTCGTGAACTTCCTATGTCTACCGACCCTTGGATAGTCCCTAGTTCCGGAGATCATGTTCGTTTCGGTGATGTTATGCCATTAAGTCCGGTTGAGTCTGCTTACCAAGCTATTCAATCGGCAAGTCATACTACCTCTTTTGATGAAGACTTGTCTCCTGATCCTTTCCACATTGTTTTTCCCACTGTCGATATGATCATGTCCGTCATGGAAGACACCCCTTGGGACGATGGACATCATCGTTCCATATTGTTTCTGGAACAAGAAACTCTTGAGAATTATCAGCGGATTTCGACTCCGTCGACCGTTGTGGTTATCTCCACGGTTTCCCAATTCACACGAGATGTGTTGGCAGAAGGAAACCTTAGTAACATTTCACCCACGATACCCATAGATATTTCTGTGAAACCTGGAATAGTCGAGAATGTTCATATTGGAGCCTCGTGTTCTCCTGACGAAATTGTCACTTATACTTCATTGTTTAAAGAATTTCATGATATCTTTGCCTGGAGTTACGAGGAAATGCCAGGTATTGACCCTTCGATTCTAGTTCATGAAATTAAGACTTATCCTGGAGCCAAACCAGTTCGACAGCGTCTCCGCCCTGTTCATCCATGTAAAGCCGCAACCATTAAACTTGAAGTTGAAAATCTCCTTAAAGCCGGTTTTATTTACCCCGTGGCCTTGACAGAGTGGGTTTCTAACCCAGTACCGATCGATAAAAAATGCGGTAGTATTCGCGTTTGTGTTGATTATCGGGATATCAACAAAGCTTGTTCTAAGGACAATTTTCCAACCCCTTTCGTTGACCAAATCGTCGATGATTGTGCCGGCAGTGAAATCTTTTCCCTCATGGACGGATTTTTCGGCTATAATCAAATTAATATCGCTCCTGAGGACCAACACAAAACGAATTTCATTTGTCCTTGGGGTACTTTCGCCTACCGTAAACTTCCTTTCGGTCTAAAGAACGCAGGTGCTACGTTCCAACGCGCTATGTCTTACGCATTTCATGATATTAAGCATATTGTCCAACCTTATTTGGACGATTTTCCGGCTCACTCTTTACGTCGGGTCGATCACCCTATGCATCTCTGAGCAATCTTCGTTCGTTGTCGATTCTATCGCATCCGCTTGAATCCACATAAGTGTGTCTTTTGCGTAGAATCCGGCCATCTCCTTGGTTTTATTGTTTCACGCCATGGGATTCGGGTAGATCCTATCAAGGTCGAGGCGATTCTGAATCTCCCTCCTCCTTCTTCTTTGCGTCAGCTACAAAGTCTGCAGGGGAAAGCAAACTTTCTTCATCGTTTCATCCTGAATTACGCCGAGATTACTCGGGGTTTTACCCGTCTTCTAAAGAAATATTCTGAGTTTGTCTGGGATAAACTCGCTAATGATGCCTTCGAAGCCTTGAAACTATACCTCATGAAAGCTCCTCTTCTGTTTCCTCCCGATTACAGTCGAGATTACTTTCTTTATTTAGCTGTGTCCGAGTATACCATTGGTATGGTCCTTGTTCAAGAGGATGATAACCACGATGAACATGTTATCTATTATTTGAGTCGAAGTTTAACTTCCACGGAAATCAAATACCAACATGTTGAGAAGCTGGCCTTGGCTGCTGTTCAAGCAGTTCAACGTTTTCGTCATTATATCCTCGCCAGGAAAACTACCGTGATTTCACATTGTAACCCCATGCAACATATATTGACTCGTCAATTGCTGGGGGGAAAATACTCCAAGTGGACTGTTATTCTCCAGGAGTTCGATTTGGAATTCGATCGCGCCACGTCGAAGAAGTCATTAGTTTTCGCTGAGTTGATTTGTGACTTTCCCCACACTGCAACGGAAAAAGTAGCAGTTGATTCGTTACCCGACGAGTCACTTTTCCTTATTGCTACCGACGATATTTGGTACGGAGATATCATTATATATCTCCAAACTCAAAATTTCCGGCCTGCGTTGTCCAGTGTTGACCGCCGTCATGTTCGTTATCAAGCACGTCATTATATTATCCTCGGTGATACCCTTTACCGTCGAGGCATTGACTCTGTCTTTCGACGGTGTTTAACTTTTGACGAAGCTGAGAAATCTTTGAATGACTACCACTCTGGAGCATGTGGTGGTCATATGTCTGGGTATGCTACTGCTCAGAAAATTTTACGTGCAGGTTACTTTTGGCCTTCTCTGTTTCACGACTGCATCACTGCTGTTCAGAAGTGTCATGCCTGCCAAACCTATAACCAGAAGATTTGGTCACATCCTGCTCCACTTCATCCTGTAGTATCAGTCGGTCCATTCACTAAATGGGGCATCGACTTCATGACCTGTCACCCTCACTCGGCCGGGGGGCATGGCTATATTATCGTAGCTGTTGATTATTTTACTAAGTGGGCCGAGGCGATGCCGACATTTGATAATACTGGGAAGACTGCAACACTTTTCCTTTTCAACCATGTCATTACTCGTTTTGGTGTTCCTTAGGCTATCATTACCGATCACAGTAGTCATTTTAGAAATAATCTGATGTCTGAACTTACCGAGAAGTTGGGCCTTCGTCACGATAGCTCAACACCCTATTATCCTCAGGCTAATGGCCAGGTTGAAGCCATTAATAAGGTTCTCATCACTATGATTCGAAGGATGATAGGAATCCATAAGACCAGTTGGCACACAATGTTATTTTCGGCATTGTGGGCATATCGGACGTCTGTTAAGTCTGCCACAGGATTCACACCTTTTCGACTAGTTTATGGCATGGAAGCCATTCTCCCAATAGAATGTGAAATCCTGTCTTTAAAACTAGCTGTAGAACTCTTACCCAATACGTCTGCCGAGGAAGAACGTCTATTGTATCTGATGTGATTAGACGAGACTCGCCGTGACGCTACTCTTGTAATAGAAGCCCAGAAAAAATGTGTTAAGGCATAATATGACAAGCATGTAAAACCTCGTGTCTTCTCTGAAGGAGATCTTGTTCTCCTATATGAACAAGATAAGGATGTCCTAGGAGCTGGGAAGTTCGAACCAATGTGGCGTGGGACTTACATTGTCAGTAAAGTGTTGGAAAAAGGAGCGTATGAGTTAGTGGATTATGATGGAGTACCTTTGAGTGAACCCAGAAATGGGTTGTACTTAAAGAAGTACTATGCATGAGTCATTTGTGCATGAAGTACTTGTATTTTTATGTATCATACTGAGTGTGTGTGATGACTTTTAGCTTTGAGTTGACATTATTTGGTCTCTACCCTTACGATTACATTGTGTTTGGTTGTCATATGTCGGAGTATTCGCTACCTTATATTGGCTTCGCCGACGACGCTAGCCGTAGTACTCGGAACCTAGCTTCCACTGCCTGGGCTATCTATGCCCCAACAAATGAGCTTATATCTTTACGAGGTGTATGTCTTGGGCGGGCAACCAACAACATAGCAGAGTATAGCGCCGTTATTGAGTTATTGGTCGATGTTATTTCTCTTGGAATTCGTCGCTTGGTTGTGCGACTTGACTCACAGCTAGTGGTGCTACAGCTAAGTAATATCTATTCTATTCGAAGTCCTACGTTATTAAGAGTTTATTTGCGAATTCGCCTCTTGGAAAGACATTTTGATCACATAGAATATCAACACATTCCGAGAAGTCTTAATACATTAACTGATGCTTTAGCTAATTTCGTATTAGACAGACATTTGAACAATTTATAAATCAAACACATGTACACAAGTGTAAAGTAAATTCGGTAGAAACCATGCATATATATATAACGATCAAAGTTTGTGTTTACAAAATGAGTCCGAAGACCAAAATATCAAAAATGGAAGCTCATGGCTTCTACATAAACGATATCGTGACATCAATGATGCTCACGATAACATACTAAAGTCCTGGCTACTCTACGAAGCAAACGACCCATAGAGGAAAAAACTCCCACGGTATGACGCTGATCACGTCGTGGGATCTCCTCCAGAGGCATATCTAGAACATCATGCATCAAGCCCTCTAAGTTTTGCTCCACGATAAGGTAGTCCTCGGCATGCTGGGGGACTAGAACTACTGCTTCCCCTCGCCGCTGAACAGGAGAACTCCCAGCTGGCCTGTATGCCCCAACATCTGTATTATCAATACATTTTGGTGTTAGTCTTCGACAAAAGTTAGAAAACCAAAAACATTTAATATATTGAAAATAAAAAAACATCTAAAAAGTTAAAAAGTTGGTGTAATTCTTACCAATATTTTCCCACTGTGCATCTTCAGGAAGGACCAGGTCAGGATCACCTCGAAAGTCCAAGCCAACATATGCATAATCCTCAATCATCAAAACTTGGCCTTGGAGCCAATCGAAGAAACGATCGTCATACCTGACGATGGGACCCGCCACATGCCTAGCCATGAGCTGGCACCATCGTAGCATCTGTGGATCCCTAGGACCCGGGAAATGCCAATCTGCCTGAAGTCTGTACACTGGAACTCTCTCGCAGAAGAAGGATACTAACAGTGATCCATAACCGAATTGCTTGAGGCCTCCACGCCTGCTTTTTGTCAGTTGTTTCTTAAAACTACGTAGCACTTCGTCAGCCCAATTGAAAACTCGGGGATCAAGACACTCAAGGGCATATTGAAAGTAGCTCTGTAGAGCCATGTGCGGGGCAGCACTGCCTGCCATGCGAGCTATAGTAAACAGGATGGTACGAAGAGTGATATCGGTCACTCCCCAAATAGCTACCTTGCCCCTTTGTCTTTCCGCCTCTGGCACACAGTGATCTCTGCAGTACTCGCTCATTTTCCTACCGCCTCTGCGACTACCAGTCAAGCTGACATATGAACCTCGTCTCGACAAACCAGCCAGAAAATAGATATCTTCAATATCAATCGTCAATGTATGGGCACCCACATTGAAGACCTGCTGATCCAGGTCCCACATCTAGACTAAGTGCTCCAACAAACGAACCTGGGCTCTCTTGCCCGGTATCCGGAAGTACTTTAGGAGACCACAGTTTCTTAAGGCGGCAATAGTTTGCGGGTGATTCTCAGCGGCATTATTATCATCTTCGTGCTCACATTCTCTCCACTCAAGCACCATTGTGTGACTATTAACCTGCACAATAGCAATGGGAAGATAGTTAATAAATTGAAGCATGAAAAAATTTGATTTTTATGGCTAATTATTATACAAAATTTTTGAAACTGCGCTGTTCACAGGTGAGGTATAGCTTACAGTGCGGACTTCCCGCACTGTGGTTTAATCCCACCTATGGGAATCAAAGATTCTCGCAGGCCCCGAATGGGTAGCCTGCGGGAATCCCTTTTTACGCGTAGGGTTTCAAACCCAACCTTCAAACTTACAAAATTAGCCATTAAATCATAAAATTAAACCATGGAGAGATAAAGAATTGAGTACTTACCTGTTTGATCCAAACAGTTTGTGATTTGATGCCCCGAAGCTCCCGGAAATTGACTTTGAAAATTGGAGGTAAAATGGTAATTTTGGCACTACAAATGGTAAATGGAAAACATATGGTGAAAATGAAATAGTAATTTTGTTTTATTCACTTTTTACTATAGTGAAAGTGGGTTTTTTCATTTTTATTTCATTATTTTGCCCGGTTAACCCTAATTACTAATACGAAAGTGAGTGAAATGACTTGCAGGCACCTCGCGAGACGTTTATGGACCCAAAACTTTTGACGTGTGTGTTATCACTGAAATTTCGTCCACACAGGGCGACAAGAACTCCGCATCATCAACACAACAATGAAGTCATTCATGCCACAAAATGAAGTTTACAGCATTCCAGAAGGGTCAAAAACTATACAAAAATTGAAAGACACTTCATATCAGTAAGGTGCGCGTGTATGCGCGGGATAAGAACGTGTTGTGCGCGCTTAAGCGCCCGACGCGCGACTGTCCACATAAAAAGCCGCGCATCTGCTAATACGGCACATTAAATGCTTAAGTCGGCCTCCCGACCACCAATGGACCTTCCCCCAATATGATTTGACATCCAGATCAGGGTCGGTTCTACGAAAATGGCGAATTAATGGCTTAAACAAACCCTAAACAGCACCGTGTTTACACCGGGAACTAGTTACGTGACCGCCTGGAAAATGTTATAAATAGCAGTGAAGGCTCGTTGTTTCAGCAGAGAATTCCATGCAAAGTTATGTTGTCCATATTCCGAGCTCAGTCCTCTTGACAAGCCATCAGTCTACAGCCTAATGCAGAGTTCTTTCACCGTTTCATTTCAGCCCTACTTGTTTTGTAAGGAAAGCACAATCTTGAGAGATTCGAAGGACCTTCCATTGGAGGGAGAGGGAATCGTTATCTCTGCCCTCAGCGTGTACTTTGGTTTCCCTAAATAGATCAAGCCTGGAACCATTGTGGACTTCCTTGTCTCATGTTCAATATTTCTGTTTATTTCCAAATTGTGGTTTGCTTCACAGCTGTTAGATTAGATTGTTTTCTGTTTTGTTTTTCTGCTTTCTATTAACACTCTTGCTGCTATAGATGTTCTTCCTTGGTGAACCCTGCAAGGCATGCAGAGCGGTCTCTATTTTTCTCATCTGCTGACAGATTGACCGAGAACAGATTGGCGACTCCGCTGGGGATGCCAAAGGTATAAAATCCTCTCTCAATCGGGTTCAATTCACTTTCCTTTTCGTTTTTCATTAACCTGCAAGCCTCCGCCGACCTACGGGACAACCGATTCACAGGAGAATCGAAGGAAATTTGTTCGGAATTTCTTTTTTCAATCACGAACACAAACGCGTGGGTTTACCACTACACAGGCGCGCGTATGCGCCTCTGTTCATACTAACAGCCGCGCATTTGAATCAAACTTTTCATTGTAAGGTTGGATGTGGGGAGACTCAGTTTCCTTCTCAAAAATGATGTCGTGTATG
>ML832467.1:0-13692 GCA_009831015.1 Picea engelmannii | reverse complement strand
TCTGTTATCACTGAAATTTCGTCCACACAGGGCGACAAGAACTCCGCATCATCAACACAACAATGAAGTCATTCATGGCACAAAATGAAGTTTACAGCATTCCAGAAGGGTCAAAAACTATACAAAAATTGAAAGACACTTCATATCAGTAAGGTGTGCGCGTATGCGCGGGATAAGAACGTGTTGTGCGTGCTTAAGCGCCCGACGCGCGACTGCCCACATAAAAAGCCGCGCATCTGCTAATACAGCACATTAAATGCTTAAGTCGGCCTCCCGACCGCCAATGGACCTTCCCCCAAGATGATTTGACATCCAGATCAGGGTCGGTTCTGCGAAAATGGCGAATTAATGGCTTAAACAAACCCTAAACAGCACCGTGTTTACACCGGGAACTAGTTACGTGACCGCCTGGAAAATGTTATAAATAGCAGTGAAGGCTCATTATTTCAGCAGAGAATTCCATGCAAAGTTATGCTATCCAGATTCCGAGCTCAGTCCTCTTGACAAGCCATCAGTCTACAGCCTAATGCAGAGTTCTTTCACCGTTTCATTTCAGCCCTACTTGTTTTGTAAGGAAAGCACAATCTTGAGAGATTCGAAGGACCTTCCGTTGGAGGGAGAGGGAATCGTTATCTCTGCCCTCAGCATGTACTTTGGTTTCCCTAAATAGATCAAGCCTGGAACCATTGTGGACTTCCTTGTCTCATGTTCGATATTTCTGTTTATTTCCAAATTGTGGTTTGCTTCACAGCTGTTAGATTAGATTGTTTTCTGTTTTGTTTTTCTGCTTTCTATTAACACTCTTGCTGCTATAGATGTTCTGCCTTGGTGAACCCTGCAAGGCATGCAGAGCGGTCTCTATTTTTCTCCTCTTCTGACAGATTGACCGAGAACAGTGTGGTGTGTTTATTTGGTTTTCTATGGTTTTTGATCTAAAAACCTCAAGTGCCTTTTATCCGTTCTAGCACTTGTGAAAAACTTAGAACGTGTTCAGGCGTTTTTTTATCCCTTTTCCGGGCTTGATGTGGTTACACGAAAAAGGAACCCCCCTGGAGTTGACTTTAAGCCCTTTTCACGACTCCCTAAACATGAAAATATTTCCGAGCGACCTTGCTATTTTCACGCTCTTTAAAGTATTTGAACTTATGCGTCCTCCGAGCGATAGTTTAACCCTTTTTCGGTCTCGTTGGACTGTTGTACGAAAAAGGCACTGAGAGAGTTCTCTTTTAAGTGTTTTTCCAAACTCTATAATCCTGAAAAACCTTCGAGTTTTCTATCTCTGGACTCGTTAAACACACATTGACAGACCCATGATGGGACTGAACCACTCCTTCCTAGGGTTCGTTAAAAATACTCTGAAGGACTCGTCCAAAGGATGAGCTTATATCAACAAGCATATGTGATCCTCTTCAAGCTTGCGTAAAAATAAAGAGGTACTTGCCAGCAATGGTGGGGGAAAAATTTGGGAAAGGGATATTTTTCGTCTTTGAGTTAATTGGCAGTAAGTGTCGCTCTTGAACATGACACTCCCTATTCATCATCTGAAGTTGGTTTGGGAAATCCATTTGTCTCTCATTCGATTTGATTACAAGGTCTTTCTATGTGTCGTCTTTGAGTCAATGTTGCCAAATCATTGGTCGTGTCGTTCATATGTTCAAGAGCAGTCCACACCTCTATTGAGTCGGCCATCTGCAGTTATCCTTTCACTTCGTGTCGGCCTTCCCTGTGTCCAAAGTCCAATTGTTACATGCTCTATTTTATCATCAAACTCTGTTACTCATTTCGTGTCGCTGATGGGGGATATATTAAGGCCCTCCTGTGACGAGTCTTGTTCCGTCAACCTCAGCACATTATCTGGGATTAAGACTTAGAAATTATTTAGTACCTTGAAGCTTGCATGCCTCATTGGCAAGTTTCTCGCTTTCGACAGTGGGTTTGCATCATTGACCTCTGATCGAAAGATTCCATCGGGTGTTCGACATCAGCTCATTTATTCACAGTCGATGGATTGTACTATAGTACCTTGGGGGTCATTGACATTAATGGCGATTTCCCTCGCACTTGTTAATGGTATACATCAATGACCAGTAATCAAGTGGTTTCTACCATGTTCGACTTCGACTCATGTAATCACATGGTCAGATTCGTACTTTGGGTGATAGGATTGAAGACCCTGGATCTTGTCATTGGTAATCCAGGTTGCGATGGAGTATGTATATTTTTGTGACACATAGATCCACTGTGTATGTTTCGTGGCTATGTCATCTTGATTATTTATTGCTCAGATCCACAGTGTATTCAAGTGGCTGTGCTACATTATGATTGCATGGATCCACAGTGTATGATTGGTGGCCATGACCTTTATTTTTATGTCATCAGTCTATGATATGAGTATGGGAATGCCTACCTCAGGAGTTGGTATATATGCTATTCTGTTGATGCTTGGATGTTTGTAGGTCTCCGATTAGATGTGCTTTTGGTTCTTGACACACACATGCAGCTTACAAAGTCTATCGACTGTCACTGGTTCCACTCTCAGACTTTGGGGGGCATTCTGTTATCCACAAATTTGGTCATCGTGATAGTGTCATGGTGATGTTATGATGATAGTAAATCAAGCTCCTCATTAAAGAATCCTTCCTGAAAAAGGTTGCACTTATTCATTTCCAAAAATCTTGTTTTGAGGACTGCTCGCAAGCTGCACATATACTCTCCTACGAGAATCCTACATTCTCGCAGGCTGCATTCAGTCAGAATGTGAACTTCTTGCACTGTGCTCAAGGATAGGGTGCGAACATGCTTCCAAAGAAGGAAAATGGATGAGTTCTCGATTCTTCTAGAAGGAATCTTCTAGAATGATGAGTTGGTGTTCGAATGGTTGTTCAGAAGCTAGCATTCCAGATTTATTGGGATCATTCTTATCCTAGCAACTAACCTATTCTCTCCTATAAATTGATGAGAATAATCATGGAAAGGGTTAAGTTGGCAAGCTAGAGAAACCTATTGGAGAATTGGTGTATTATTGTATGGAGAATTGATGCTGCAGCAGATAGAGACAACAACAAGGTCATCACAAGTAGTTGATTTTCTTCATGCATGAGCAAGTGTGTGTGTCAAAGCTAGGAGCCATTGAAAGGAGATCTACGACATCAAGGCTCAGGTTGTATATTTCTCTTTCAGTTAATTCAATACATGAATATGTCCCTTTCCCATAATGATGATGTCATCTTATTACATGATTCCTCGATCACATGTATAGACTAGATATTGAATACATTGATATGCTTGTACTTCGATTGGTTTGATTTGTTGTGATTGGACGGAGCAAGAGCATCGAAATTGAGCGAGAAACAACAGATATTTAGGAGAGCGTTCATAAGGTATGTCCATTATCCACTTCTCTTAGTTCGTTCAATAGTCTAGATCTAGGGAAAGAGTAGTATTCTGTCATGTTTTGTTCTAGATCCAGGTGGATCTAGGGAGATTGGTCTGTGTCCGCACTCACGAATTTATCCTTAAACACAACGGGCACTCAAAAAACTTTAGCAACCCACAGGTTGCCAAAGTCGCACGAACCTCAGGCCCGGCATTGGCCACAGCATCCCGCAACTGCGACCAGTCTCGCTCACGCCACCGAACTGCCATAGTCACTGCTGACCACCTGCACACAACACAGAGTCCTATATCAGCGTATGCAACCACCAAATGCATCAAAAAGACTCATTTTTTACCCTTGAACCTTGCCTCCTAGGCGCGGTTTTATCACCCACAGGCGCGCACACATGCGCACCTGTTCACTATATAGGCGTGCATGTTTGCGCGCCTGTTCACCATACAGGCGCGCTTTAGTGTGCGCCTGTACAACCCACAGGCGCGCTGTGGTGCGCGCCTGTTCACCCCACAGGCACGCTCTGGAGTGCGCCTATTCACCCCACAGGCACGCCCGGCAGGCATGCCTTAAATTCTTCTTCTCGCGCACCAGTGTGCTCATGTTCAGCTGACAGGGGCGCACGCATGCGCACCTTTCCCTGAATCGTCCGCGCACATGGGCCCACACCCTGGACAAAATCCCCTAAAACCCCTTGTACGACCCCCCGTACCTACCCTGCCCAAAAATTGGAAATCTATTTCTATGCAGGATGATCAGACCACTAACCTGACACTTGCACACCGTCGATCAGATACCTCGTGCTCCCTGAATCACCCAATCTCCTCTAAATCTGCTCGTCTAGTCACTGTAGCAGCAGGTACAAATGAGGTGGAAATGTGGGCCCTATAGCTATATATAGGCCTTTTTGCCAAACTTTCACTCACCATTCCGAGAGCCCATGGCATCCATTTTTCAAACTGTCTTCAGCCACAGGATCAACGTCCTGCCACCTACATTACAGCTGTCCCTGAGTCACTTTCCATCTTGAACCCCAGGGGCACCTTTTTTCATATCATGATCAGGTACGCATGTGCATTGTCACATTTATCTAATACATGCTCATATCTTTGATTCTCTTCAGATATTGTTCACTTTGGGTATTTTGTTGTTTTGTATGCAGGTACTTGATCATCATCCCTCAACATCATTCCTTTAGGTATATACTCAGCACTGGCATATAGTCTCTCCCGCTGGATTGCATTTACATTTCCAGTCACACCCTCTGATATTGGCCTTTAGGATACCTGTTCTCGGCTCTGTAGTACTCACACCTCCATTTGCATCTTTGGTACTGTAACCCGGTAGCTTTCTTACCCACATGAGTTGTCCCATTCATAGCACCTTTTGGCACTTTTGACACTTATGTTATTTTTTATTACCCTTTAGGGATGGGAGTCCCGATAGTCTTTCATCATGTCGCGGATCAACCACATACTTCTTCTCCTCATTTTGCTAGCTTCCCATATGGACTCCCAGATCATCGCTTTATGGTTCTATCATTTTTACCTGCACCTCCGCAGGATCATGAACCCTCCATTTCATCCACCATCAGTTTGCCCATCTGCGAACCCATCTTCATTTCACCTACTGCATACAGAAACTCACCAATGGGGCCCCCACCCTTCATTAGTTTTCCCAAAAATTTCTTCCCTCCCTGAGGCACTCATTTCACATTGGGGCACCCGTTTCTATATTTGTACACTTTTTCCCAAATTATTCATTATTTATTGTACAAACGCCTTTATTTTCCAGTCATTTTCTTTTGTCGTCACTGTTGGTGACCTGCTTTCTTTTTGGCCACGTGCAACCCATGTCGCCCTTGGTTGGAGCATTGCTTCTCATATACCCTTGCCGGCATCGTCCATATCTTCAGAGTACTACCTAGGTCACTTACCTTTACCCTCTGAATTTTTTCACCTTGTCCCGCCTCTGGCACAACTTATCACGGGTCTTGTCGTCCCCCTGACACTCGATCTTGTCACGCGGTTGTGGCCACTCATTATATCATACACCCTCCAACCAAGGACAGTCTTGAGTCTTCCCACTTCTTGACTTCGTCCATGTACCTCTGCCACTTCCTCACCTTAGTAGATTCCACAGAGCCCTTTGCTTCTAGGAGTCGCGTCCTCCTTTTGTCGACATCAGCACCACTTTCCAGAAGGGCGACAGTATTTTGATTCTCATTTTCCATTTAATGAGAGATCTCAGACGGCAAAGGGGGAAACACCATTGCTCCCTGCTATCGTTGACCCCCATAACCTTCGACGCCAACACTTTCTCATGTTGCGGTGGGTCTTACTTTGCAACTATTGCAGTTATTATTGTCATTTGCCGAAGACCTCTGAACTTGGTAGGGCCATCAATGCCCGCATCATCGTCGCTGCTTATTACCGTGACCATCGCCTAGTGTTCAGAGTATGTTCCTTTGCAGAATTGTCTTCTGCCTTTATTATTACCGCCCCCGAGGGCGCTGAAGTTGTCTACACCAACACTTCAGTCATTTTTTCAGAGTTACATCACACAAGCATGGGGCATGCCCGCCTCGTTTGTACACACTTGTATATTGTTACGCACCTTATGGAAGGTCGTGTTCTATCGGTTCCTTTCTTCTCCAATAGATTTCTCTACACGGTCCCACTATTGCTCTTCCTTACAACAACATTCTCAGTAGAAGAAACATTGATGGATTTTGGCTATACGTATGCTCCTAACCTCATCCATCAGGGGGCATCTGTTATCACTGAAATTTTGTCTGCACATCGCGACAAGAACTCTGCATCGTCAACACAGGAATGAAGTCATTCATGGAATAGGATTAATTCCACAGCATGGCAAAAGGGTCAAAAACTATACAAAGTGACCAAAAATTGAAGGGCGCTTTACATCAGCTGGGTGCGCGCGCATATGCGCGTAACAGGAACGTACCACAGGTGCATGCACACACAACGTGCGGCTGTTGGCGCAAAAACTCGTGCACCTTCTAAACGGTGTATTTATTGAAATTGGTTGGCCTCCCAACCACTAATGGATCAGCTCCCAAGCCGATTTGACCCCAAATCTGAGCTGAATCCGCATGGTAGGCTGGTCAAAGACCTAATTGAGCCCTAAAGAGCCCCTTTTCACACTCCAAAGAGGTTACATAATCACCCAATGCTATGCTATAAAAAGCCATGAAGAACCATCATTTTCTCAAGGAATTTCATGTAATGTTATGCTTCTTAGATTGTTTTAAGGACTCACTCCTTGGCAATACCACTTTAGCACCATTTCATTGAGCTATCTACCTCTCTCTTGAGTGGATATGCTTGGAGTTCTTTCACCATCATCCTCATTTTCTATTGTAAGGAGAGCAAGTTTGTGAGGGCCTCAAGAGCCTTCCATTGGAGAAAGAAGAGACCCAAGTCCCCTTTATTCATTGTGCTTTGGATTTCATCAATTGATCAGCTTAAAACATTGGTGATATTGGTCTATTGTATTTCTTATTTTCTTTTCCATATGCTCATAGTTTTAGTTTGTTTTAATTTATTTCTTGCTTATAGTTTTGTTGATTTTCTTTCTAACCCTTTCCTTTATAGCTGTCATGCCTAGCAAGACCCAACTAGGCATGTAAGCACTCTTTATTTGCTCACCAAGTGACGAATTGAGTGCAAACAAGAGGTTTTCAGAAGGATTTCACTTTTAACCAAAGAACTAGATAAAAATGAATTAGTGGTCTCGAGAGGGGTACCATGTGAAGTTGAAGGTTCACATGAACTCTTGGTCTTGGGCTACGGGTGCTTAAGTTGATAAACTGCAGTAGTCTGCTTAAGAGAACCTCTAGGTTTCAATATTTTTTCGAAATCTGAAACAAGCGTGGTGTGCTTTCTCTCTGGGTTTTGTCTGGTATTCCTTCGACCGGATGCCAGCTTACTTATACATAGAGTTTCCAAGTGAAAGATAGGAAAAGCCTTTAGAAAGTGCCCACTCTTTGTTCACTATAAAAGGGTGAAACTTGAAAATATATGTCGTTCTTCCCAGGGAAAAGGTTTCGTAACTTCGTTCCCCGACAATGGTGCCAAAAAGATGTTGTTCCAGAGTCTGTACTTAAGGATTTAAAAAGTACAATGTCTAGGCATCCAAAAGTTAGTAAGGTGTAAAAAAGGGAGGAGAGTATACCTTCGGAAAAGGAAGCTAGGGTTGATTTCTAGGTTGTCGTTGTCTGGCTTCCAACTATTCCTGGATGTTTATATCTCATTCGATTGTAGCCCATGAACATTCCAGTTCTACCTGGGTGGTGGCTGTTTTAAGTATATTATCAAAAATATTTAAAGCGATATGGGTTTGGTTTGATAAACCGGGTTCAATATTAGGTTGTCTTACAATGGGGACAGTCATAGAGGAACATACAAATTTAAAAGAAATCTAAAAGTTTTTATGCTGTATCAATTTGATCTTATAAAGAGAAATTTGAAATTAATGTTAAAGACAAAATGCAAACCAAAGGCCTTTTTCCATAACTGTGTTATATTTGAAATAAAAAAGTGTGTGAAATATGAGAAAAACATTTAGTTGTTTATAAAGTAAGGCTCCTATCAAGGGAGAATCTCACTCCTTAAACAGAGGAAGAAAATAGATTAAGAAGGAATCTGACGAAGTATAAAATATGACAACTTAAAGGTTCATAAGTCTTGTATCTGTTGTTAGCCAATACAGAGCAAAAACTGTAAACGATATAGATGAACAGAATTTAACCACCACAGTAGAAGTTTTACTAAATTGCAGTGCAACATTCATCAGATGTATATAAGAGAAATAAAATTGAATATGAATAACAATGAGAACAAACTCATAGCACACTCGTGACAGATTCAGGATTCTCTGGATTGCTTTGTATTAATTCCAAAAGAAGATAGCCTCTATTACGATCGACCAAAAAGGTCCAGCCCGTTTTCTTTCTACAAAATGTATATTTATACAGATTTTCATATGCTGGAATCTCAATCATTCCAGAGGTTTTCAGTTACAATCAAAGGAGTTAAAACATTTCATTTCTTTATCTCTATCCTCATTTGGTACCAAAAACCTGCCTCTTCACTTGCTCCGTGCAAATAACGCACTTCTCCACCAACTGTGATATCAGCTTAGAAGGTTCTGCTTCGTAATTTGCCTCAAAAATATAACAGTCTTTCACCAATCGTGGCAACTTTCCTTCCACCTGTTGGTCTTTGGCGTTGATAGAACATAATAATATGCTTGGTTTAATTAGCCATTTATCTATTTGAATTATGTCTGTATGGGTTATTTGTAAAATTTCGGCTAATTCTCTTTCTTTATTTTCCTTGATATTTAGCAGATATTTTGCAGTATTGATCTGACCCAGTATCTCAATGCTGCTTTCACCATCAGAACCCAACCACATCCCATTTAACAAACCAAAAGTTTCTTCACAAGATTTTCTTATCTCCTTAGCTTGTTGTCTACCTTTAGATATATTTCACTCCCATTCTTTCAACAAGATATTGCCCCTGGTCTGCTTTGAGATGGGAAAACTAGAACTACTGCTTATTTCCTTTCTCGTCGTGGCTATAATAGCCTCCTGGAATGCAACCCAAGCCGCTCTGACTTCCCTTTCTCTGAGAGAGAGGTTCTCCAATATCTGATCAATGAGTTGGAAGCTACTTTGAATCATTTCTACTTTAACAAGTAGACCTTGTTGTGTCATCGATAACTTTTTTCTGATTTCTATTGCTTGGGATTGAAATATCCCGATATCGATTACCTGGCTTTCGGCTAACTCTAATTTGGCCCGAAGTTGTTCTATCAATTCTCCTTGCTGGACTATCTGTATCTAACTTGTTTGAACCATCAGCTGTGTCTGTTCGAGATCATCTTTGAGATGCTCGATTTCATTTTGATCATCTATTCTAGCTTGCTCCAAAGTTGCATTCGCTTGATCTTTGGCAGCAGCCTTTGTTGTAGCTAGTTTAGCCTCTAATGTCTTGATTAGACGATTTTTTCGTTTCAATTGATCTTTTAGGGTCCCGACTGAATATTGGTTCACCGTAGTGAAAGCACCCAATGTTCCTGCTATTTGGGTTGCAAATTCTTCTTTCTTCATGGTTCTTCCATCGGTTATAATTTTAAATTTCTTAGATACAGTACCTGCCTCTTGGTAGAGTTATTGTCTCACGACAGCCTTTCTCTTCTTATCGAAGAAGAATTCATTCGGAGGTAGCTCTTCCACTGATATGGGTGCTAATTCTTCACCAAAAATCCAACCTGCGTCTGGTATTTCCTTTGTCGACTGCAGGGGAGTAACAGAAACAATGGGATTACTGACTTGTTTAGATGATTTCCCTAGAGTAACGACTGAAGTTGGTTTGGTTGGAGGATCGGAAGCCTCGGCTTCCTATTTTAGGCCCCCAACTTGCTCTTCTTTATCCTGTTGTTCTTCTTGGTCAGGTGCTGAATCTTTGGAGCCTTCGACCTTTTTTTTCTGCATCTCTACGGTTGTTGGATTCTTGCCCCATAATACTGGGGGAAGGCAGCTCCGCCTATGTTCTTGGAATTTGAAAACATCGGCCCTCTCTTCAGGTGACAGGGCTTGTATCCGAGCCAAAACCTCGGCATACAATCTCGCGCCTCAGAAAATATCATCATGAGGAAAATTCTCGTGCTCAAACCTTTTAAGGCGATAGCTAGCTAAATGATTACTCGCGACCTTGTGTGGGTCATGTTTCTTGAATTCAATATTGACTAATTTCATATATTCTAAGGTTGTTGCCTCAGCCTTTGCATGCCTGAAATATAATAAAGAATAGGTGTTTAAATGAATGGGTAAAGGTGGCCATACCTTCTTTGAAAACCCCTTCAGCTCTTTACTTATGCCACCAATCACGGTTTTCGTGGAAATCTCGTGACAAGCCAACCTATAAGGTATAAATAATGGTAGAGCATGTGGAGGGACAAAAGCGTCGAAAACCCTGATGTATGAAAACTCTTCCTCCATGTACCAGTCAGCCACCCTGCTCAAATTGGTCATAATGTTATCTGGGATCCAGGGCGGTGGATTACCGAAGATGGTGACATGCATCGGTACCATTACCCAATTGAAGATTTCATATATAAAATCTGAGGCCTTATCCTCCCAAAGATTAGAATGATAGACATGGATAGGCTCAGTCTCCGATGGAGCCCAGCTCCAACTCATTAAGGGAAAAGGTGTCATGGAACACATGGCGTCCATGATGTATGCAGACATAAAAAAATGAGGCGGCTCTCCCGCCTGCCCTCTGCGTCCGATATTCTGTAATCCGACTGGTCAGACTATCTGACAACAGTTTGGCCCAGTCGAAAAAACAACCTTTTGCTATTGTATGCATCAGAGGCACCCATGGGAGGAAAAAATGCGTGGTGTCTTCCCTCCCATACAATCTACAGGTCATCATCACTATGTATTTGAACTGTGGTTCCAAAGAAGATATGGAATAAACGTCATTGCTATCTTCTCTGAACTTCATTGGGTGTAAGACCCAATCCTTGATCAAATTAGATAATCTTTTTGCGTATTTCTCACATTCCTTCTATTTAAAACCCTCTAGAAACTCTGCATTGTATGTGAAGTTCGACGTGGGTGGTAACTTGTACATTGCCTGTAAGTTTTCTAGTCTAAAGGTCCCAACAGTGACCTCCTGCTCATTGATGATGGTTCTGGTAGGGATATCTACATGATCTAGCACCCATCGGATCATGTCATAGTAAGGTAGAAGACGTGGCCTGGCCGCTACTTTGTGCATCTCTGCCTAGATGACGATCTTATATTTGGTAGTCAAGTCATCTTTCTTGTTGTCACTGGAATCGTCCGAAAAGTTCACCAAATCTGATTGCAAAACCTATGAGATGTATGACCAGGTTTGTATGGAATCAACGCTTCGAGGTGAAGTATTGGAAACATTATTGGAGCCTTGTCCTGAAATCTCAGCACTTGTCTTGGACGCTTTTCACGGGGCCATTACAGAAGATTGTGAGTTAGCTCTTCTGTAATAAAAATGTGTATACATACAGAGATCAGTTTGTTGAGAAAAACTTATCTACGCGAGATAGAAATGAGCTTTATGAATATAACATAAAGGAAAAAGATCTATATCTTCGATCATTTAAAAAAATTGGTGTCCTTATGAACAGAACGGTCAGATCATATTTAGAGACAGATTTAGCAATAAAGACCCTATCCTAACTTGTCGTTTTGCCTCATTTAAATTTCGACGGTTCGTGACACTTGTTGGCATAGGGAAAAATTAAAATTACCTCATAGACTGTGCATATTATTATTTGTATTGAACATTGATTAAGCTGGCTTAGCTCTTTTTATTAAGCTTACTTAAACTTTAATCAACCTTTCAGCGTTCTCTGTATCGGGAGTTTTCACTTTAACCTTTCGAGCCTCTAAAACCTGAGATCACAATGATTAGATTTAGTTAAGCAAGGATGTAACCAGGATTAAATGTTTAATTAATCATGTTTTAATTTATATCGCGACTTCGCGGCTCGGGGTTTTGAGGGTATGATTTCCGGGAGGAGCGCTAGCCGAGTTGCGAAATCTTGAGATCACTATGATGTGATTTATTTAAACCAGAAGGTAAACTAGATTAAGTGTTTTAATTAATTATGTTTGAGCAATATCGCGACTTCGCCACTCGGGGTTTCGAGGGTATAGTTTTCGGGAGGAACGTATGCCGAGTCACAAAATCCTAAGAGACTTTAAACATGGTCAAAGTTAATCACCCCTGACACTAACTCGGGTTACTTATGTAAAAGTCTCGTAGCTTCGTCTTTCAGAGTTATGATGGTAATGTTTTAGGAGAGAGTGAACGCAGAGACGCGAAATCTCGACAGCACTTGACTGGGGTTTAAAGAATTTTACTCTCGGCTTTCACCTGAGGTAAGCTTTTAAAAAAATTTCGTGACCTTGCATATTGGGGCTTGTAAATATTGTGACTTGTAACTCCCAAAGAGCGATATTCCGAGGTACAAAAAGTAAAAAAATTGTTTAATGATAAAAAGTGGTAACTTATGAAACATAACATCCTTCGCTATTTCGCATGTCGAGACTACTTAGATTTTCAATAGGTAAATATCACGAGGCGAAAAAGAACTTAAAAACCAATATTTGACTTTAAAAAATACATTTAAACCAGTTGAAAAAGGCGGCTTCAACATTGGGCAGGCCCTTGAACCACCTTTGGGCATCTTCATTAAGATACATGGCTAGTAGCTTAATCACAAGGTCTTCATGTTCCACACCCTCATTCTCTAGTGCCACTCCTATTGCATAAAGGTGTTCTTTGGGTGTAACCACATTGTTCCCTTTGGGATTTGAGAACAATTTGTGAGACTCTTTGGGCATATCATTGGGGTACCCTGGGATAGCGACCAATTTTAAGGGCTTGTAAAGGCCTTTTAACCAAGAATAAGCCATTGGATCAAGGGGAAGGTTACCTTGGAACAAGGCTTTGACAACAGGAGAATTGTGAGTTTTCCTTCTTCAGTAAACCTTTGAAGGATTGAATCTTCCTGGGGGAAGGGTATTTTGGAAAGACGGGTTCTGGGATGGTGGAGTCTCCAGATGATATTTATGAAAGGCTCATCAAGAAAGAAAAGATAAATTTCCTCAAATGGAGTCACCAGGAAAGTTATGGGTGAAGGCTTCGGGAATAACTTGCCAAGTATCATTAGGGATCAAAAGAGGATTCAAAATCCTCCCTGGTAACAATGTCAAAATGTTATCGCACAATCTATAGTTTCAGAAAATTCCAACCCAATCCACAGATGAGTGACAACTACGTGAGTAGCTACCCATTTTCACCTTAGATATACACTCCCCTCTGTTTATTGATGATGAATTCACCACAAGGGGGGAATCTCGATGACCCTATGGGGATTGAGATGGAAAAGTGAGATGATGATGACTGGATCCCCTATAGGTCAATCTTGGACGTAAAGAAAGGCTTGAGGAAGGGTCATGTGAAAGGGTAAGTGGTTTCCAAGGGTTGTGTACCTACAAAACAATGTTAGCCTTGCCCGAAACAAGACAAATGATGAGCAAACAAGCCTTTAGCCAATGGGGATTCAGAAAGAAAACTTGCTTTCCAAAATTGCAGTACTATATAAGTGTATAAATCAGAAATATACAATTACCATTGGCTGCAAATTAAACCATCAAAATCAAGTATAAGATGGTTGAAACTAAGCTAAGAATGACTAGTTAAACTTCCAATGAATAA
>ML832466.1:42791-52858 GCA_009831015.1 Picea engelmannii | reverse complement strand
CTCCACCTGGGGATTGTACTTCCCCTGTGAAGTGCCAAGAATCCTGGTTCCTGTCATTCTAAAAATTTCTTCCTTGTGGCCTTCGTTGGTTTTATTCTCAAAAATTGGAAGAATAGTGGTCAATGGCTTAGGGCCTTCTCTTCGAGCTTCAACTGACTGACTAATGTTATTCACTAAAAAAATGTAGGCGAAAAAATAAAATAAGGATGGTATGTACAATGGAGAGTGGGAACTTGAGTCTCTAATGAGGTGGCACATAATGTTTCAACATTCTGCCATTTACAGGTCCTCCTGGTAGATCTGTCCCATCAATGTTGCTCAACAAGAAAGTGTTGTTCCCCTTGAATACTTGGATCATGTATGGTCCTCTCCACAGACTGTCAGATTTTCCATGCTTTCCCTTGTCTTCATTTCTGGAATCCCATCTCAGTACCAAATCTCGTAGCTCAAAATCATCTTCCATGGTTCTTTTGTCAAAGATCTTCTTGATGTTTTCTTAGATTACCTGAGTCTTGTTGAATACTTCCTCCCTAGACTGCTGCAAATGGATCATCTAGTTGATCTTTCTCTGTGAGTCATTTGGCTCAACTTGTACATCTTGAAGCAACTTCATGACAGGGCCTCCTAAAGAAGTGGGGAAAACTACCTCTGTGCCATAGACCAACTGGTATGGTGACATACCGATTGACCTTTTGGTGGTGAGTCTGTCAGCCCATAATGCGAACACCAACTTGTTATGCCACAATTTCTTGTTTTCCTGCAATGTTTTCTTGATGATATTTACCAAGGTTTTGTTTGAAGATTCTGCCAGCCCATTCCCCTATGGGTATTAAGATGTGGAATGCCCCAAACCAATGTGATACTGGTTGCAGAAATCTATGATCTTCTTCGACCGAAAAGTAGCTTCATTATTAGTTATAATCTTTCTAGGACATCCAAAGCAACACAAGATATTATTTCAAGGAATTTGATAATAACAGAGTCAGTGGCTTGCCTTCTTGGTACTACCTCGATCCATTTGGTAAAATAATTGGTGGCAGTGAGAATCCACCTATGCTGGCCTGAAGAAGGGGGTTGTATTTCCCCAATGAAGTCTAGTCCCCATTGCTAGAAAGGGGCTTCAACCGAGATCAGTTTCAGGGGGAGAGGAAGGAGTTTCCTTTTTCCTTCAAACAACTGACATTGATGACATCCAGTCACTTTATGATGTACATCGACGAAAAGGGTGGGCCTATAGAATCCATCTCTGAGTATTTTGTTGGCTATGACCTTCCAGTTCAGATGGCCACCACATTCTCCTGCATGAAATTCTTGTAACACGTTGTCAGCTTCATCTTTCAATAAACAATTTAACAGAATGCCTCCAGGATCTTTCCAATACAAATTTCCTTCTAGAATAGAGAATTTTAAGGCTTTCAATTTTAAAAATCTAGCTTTAGTCTTAGTCAAACTAGGGGGATCTTGTAAATTTTGCAAAATGAATATAAGGTCTGTGTACCATGGAGAGTTGAGAAATAAATCTCTCACACTTAGAGTCGCCATCTCGCCCTGTTCATCTATTGCAGCTAAAAAATTAATGTCAAGAGCATGGAAATTTGATTCAGCCATTAATTTTGCTAGGCCTTGACCCTTGATTAGTTTTGTAGGCTTAATCTCTATATCGTATTCTAAAATGAAAACAATCGATTTTCCCCTTCTCCCATCCAAGTTGTCCTGGGTCAAAATGTATTTTACTACCGCATTCAAAACATAAGCAATGGTATGAGAATGGAGTATGTAGACCGTAAAATCTTTTATAGCTTTCACGGAGGAAAAATATTGTTTCTCCATTATCTTGTAATTCAGAGTAGCGTATCTTAACTCTTTACTAAAGAAAGCTATGGGTTGTTCATACCCTTCACTGTTCTTTTGTAGTAATACCGGTGCTATAGTATGTTCGGAAGCGAAAGAAAAAAGATAGAAATCTTTGGTAAAATCAAGACTGATTAAGACAGGGGCCTTTGTGAGTGCTCGTTTGACTTGTTCGAAAGACTATTTGGATTCAGAGTCCCATTTTATTTTCACATCCTTTTTTAACATATTTTTAATTTTCCTAAGGAGCTCAGCCAGACTGGGAATGAATCTTCGTAGAAAGTTTATTCTCCCGATAAAATACTGTAGTTCTTTAAGGTTTCTTGGGTGTTCTAATTTTTGTATGGCCTCGATTCTGCTGACGTCTATTTTGATTTCATCCTTGGAGATGATGTGTCCTAGCAATTTGCCTTCCTCTAGACCGAAAAGGATTTTCTTAAAATTTAAAGAAATCCCAAACCTTCTACATTTCTCGAAGACTCATCTGAGGTGTCGCAGGTGTTCGTGATCAGATTGGGAAAACACAGTTACATCATCTAAATAAATGACAATAAACTTACCTGATTCTTCCACAAAGGCGATATCCATCACTCTCTTGAATGTGGCTCTTGCATTCATCAGACCAAAAGGCATTTTCGCAACATGAAAGTGCCCCATGGTGTGGTGAAAGAGGTTTTGTCTTGGTCATCTGGGTGGACGAGGACCTGATTGTAACCCGAGAAACCATTCAGAAAAGATATTTGACTGGATCCAACTACCCTTTGAAGGATGTGGTCCATTTTTGGCAAGGGGTAATTATCCTTCAGGGAGACGTTATTCAGATTTTAGAAATCTATACAAAGTCTAATTTCCCCAGATTTCTTACGTGTAGTGACCAAATTAGAGACCCATTTGGAAAAACACAACGGGACTATGATTTTGGCATTGTACATTTTTTTGATTTCCTTTTCTATTAGAGGGAGCAACTTGGGATTTATCCTCCTAAGTTTCTGCCTGAACATTTTTTGGTCTTCTTTTATTGGAATCCTGTGTTGTATGATGCTGGTATCGTAAGCTTTCAAATCCTCATAACCCTAGGCAAAGACATCTGAATATTCTTTGAACAACTCAATGTATTTGAGTTTTTGCTCAGGGGGCAGTGATTTGGACAATTTGACTATCAAACAAGTCCTCCAAGGGAACTAAACCCCTAGGAAAAACATTTCTTTTCAAATGTAAAACATTGGCATCCATTTCGTCATCGCCTAATTCTCCTGAATCTACGTTATTTACACTATCAATTTCAAAATCAGACCTATTTACATTTTCATCTTCGTTTTCTAAATCTATATTTGTACATTCAAAATGATTTTTGCAATGCAAAAAGTCTTTGATTTGATCATCATTACCAAACACCTGCCAGTACCTGATATTATCAGGAACGATTGGTCTACATTTCACCTCCACAGTGTACGGGCGAGTCGAGCGGAAAGGAATCTTACATGTGGCTGCTGACATAGCCAATCCATCTGCAAGAATGTTTTTTCCCCTCGGCATTACCTGCAAGTCAACTTCAGTGAAACATCTAAGGGAATCAAGAATGACATTCCTATAAGCTCTAAGACGTGGGTGTTTCGCATCATACTCACCTTTGATTTTCTTGATTATCAACTCAGAATCACGTCTTACCAGAATCTGTTTAGCACCAACTCTTTTCAAAATCTTCAGACCGAGCATCAAGGATTCATACTCGACAATAATGTTAGTGCATTGGAAATTTAATTTGTAAGAATGGTTTTCTGAATACCTGTTTCTGTGATTATGTAGCCAAACTCCTGCTCCAACTCCTTCTTTGCTCACTGCTCCATCAAAATCCATGCTCCAGAAATCTGCTGGTAATTCCTCAGTTATCATGTTTTTCATCCTTGCTACCTCAATGGTTTCCTGGCCTTCATCTTGACTCAATGTATCTTCTTCCAGCTGAGTATGTTGTTCTCCTGTGTCACCATCATTGTACAAGATAAAAGAAACCAAGTTGGAATGCGCAGAGTAAAGGGGATAATTGTGTGGTTTTCCTTTGCTACTCACCATGTATTTCATCAAAAATTTTCTGTATAGCCTTCTTTGTTTCATGAAAACTTGGATAGTGGCATAAGACATATCTAACTGTAGGGTTCCTTTCACTTAGCCCCCCAAGACCAGGATAGCAACATTCCATACTTCGAAGGGATGTCTGCAACTACCACATCCATTACCATGCTCTTCGTAGGGATCTGAACCAAGGTGATGCATAGGTCCTTGATCAAACCAATACATCTAACTTTATTGGAGTTGAATGAGTGTAAATCCTTGTAAGGTCTGGTGACCTCCAGTCCCAGCTTCTCCATTACTACTTTAGGCATCAGATTGTGGGAAGCACCTGAATCCAACATAGCATTATGCAAGATCAGGTCATGTATGTTAAAACTGATATAAAAAGGAGCAGCATCACCAGTATCATCTCGACCATCTACTTCAGGTCCAAACAAAAGTTTGTGTTGATCATCAGTAAGGTTCACAGTGTCTGAATGATTTTCCGATCCAATGGTTAAGGCCTTCGTGCCTATGTCAGGTTCAATGGTCTGTGCTTTAATCACCTGTGAACGATAAACGTCTTTTTTCATCAACTCAGAAAGTGGGATGGGAATTTTTACTTTGGCTAATTCCCCCTCAAGGCTAAAGGGTGTAAGATCTCTTCCTTGGCCTATCAATTCTGGTTTGTCGACCACGCTCTTATGGCTAGAAGTACTTGGTGGATTAACAGGTGAAATCTCGGGCTGCGACGATCTTTTCAGAATAGTAAGGTTTTTCTTCACAGGAACTTTAGCAGTATTCTTCTCAGGAATCTTCTCGGCAGATGGATCAGAAGCTTTCTTGGTTTCGGTCACCTTCTTCATTTCAATCATCTTTTTTGGGGAACTCCCTTTTGTCTTTTTACTCCGCAGATTATACTGCCAGTGTACCTCCAAAATGGAATTTTCGAAAGCCTGCTGTACTACATCTTCAACTTCTTCACTTACTTTTGTTTGGTTGAGAAGAAAAAGTTCTTTCTCTTCTTGGGTAAGGAAAATAGCTTCGTTATCATGAATTCCCATGAGATTTATGTGAGTATTCTCTAGTTCCTCAATCGCTTCCTCCCCTTCATCAACATAATTTTCTTGCAGGGGATGTATGATCTGCTGATCCGGGCCTCTCTGCTCTCTTTGATCCCTAGGATCTCTCTGTCTGATTTGGGGAGGGTTTCTCCTGAAGTTAGGATTTCGAACCTGAGGAGCAGGTGGGTTGTCTCTTGGAGAATTTATGTCTGACACAGTAAGTCTTTCCATTGCTATGGCCAAAGAATCCAATTTGGAATATGAGGTTTATGTGAAAGGTTCCTCTTTAATTGTGACTCTCATTTCTGACCTCTGACGTGCCCTTTTTGCCAACAAATTGGCCTCCACACTTATAGCACTTTTCTGCATGTCTTCCAGGGTGGTATAATTTCTTTCCCTTAGTTTGTATGACATGTCAGCGTTGAAACCATCAGGGAATTTGATCAATGCCAAACCTTGTGGAGGTTTGATTTCAGCTAGGATTGTATTGTATAGGTTATTGAAACGAGTGCAGTAATATTGTACTGTCTCACCTTGATTTCTTCTAATATTTTCGTATTCTCACAATATTTGGAGAGGGTTTTTCTTTACCTCCCATCTATATAGAAAAATCCTTTGGAATGTGGTAAGTTCAAGGACTGAGGCAGCACACAAACCTTTGTACCATTTTTTAGCGTCACCTGTTAAACTTTGGGCAAACAATCTCATTTGAACGTCAGCCTCATCTACTTCATGCAGATCATAATAATCATTCATTTTATCTACATGTTGTTGTGCACTCAAAGGTCATGTCGCATCGAACTGTGGAAGTCTCGTTTGGTAGTCCTGGGGCATGGCATGAAGAGGTGGAGCCAACACCAAGGGAGCATATCGAGCTGCCATGATGTGCGGAGGAGGTGGGATAATAGACTGGATTATCGGTGAGGTAGTGACTAAAGACGAGGATGAGGAGGGACTGGATAGTACTAAGGGAGTGATTTGTGGTTTCGCAGTGGGAGACAAAACTTCAGGGGTTCGGGGTTGTAAAATGGTAGGGTCAAAAATGATTCCAGTCACAAAACTATCGGACCATGTTCTAACCAGGCTCTGTTGGGAAAAGGTGTCATAGTAACGGTTTTTAAAGGTAACAAGCTCTCCTGAAAAGGAAAGTGACTTATGAAAGTGAGTATGACTCACTCAGCCTTCAGCTATGGTCTTTTTCCTAAGAAACTGTTCTGGGTTATCTGTCACTATCGCAGGTTCTGGGTCTGGATGAGATCGAGTATAAACTTTCTTGGGAGCCAGATTTATTTTTGATTATATATATATATATATATATTAGATTTAATGAGTCTGAAACTAATATGCACAAATTTTAATCAACCTCTAAACATTACTTTCTTCTCAAATTTGCAATCTTTCAGGAACAAACTTTCTTTTTAGGGAAAAGAAAACATGGAATTTATAAATTTTTAGTTCTCTCCCCAGTATGGTTGCCACTATGTTAGCACTTGGTAAATTTCCTGGAGGTTGATAGCAGAAGAAATCTACTAAGGTAACTTTATCCAACCACTTTTGAAGCTGGGATCTATCCCTTCCAACATTAGAGAGGGATCTCTCTATATGATTTAGCTATGTTTTCCAACTTTAAATATTAGGCTAGGTAAAGAGATAGGTCGGTTTTGTTGTCAAAGTGTTTTTTCGAATTGGTTCAGACAGTCTACACATCCATTGGGCTATGGGGTCTATGTTTTAATAAAATATGAAATCTGAAACAAAAACGCAAAGGGAAAAACTTTCACAGGGCGAGATAATATAATCACTGGATTCTTTAGTAACTTAAATGATGAACAACAGAAAAGATGAGAAATATAATTTCCACAAAGAAGTAGTTAAGAATTTCTTTATTGAAAATACTAGAAGATAAGACAATTAAATATTTCGAGTTAGAAACAGGGTATATGAGATCAATCCTGCAACATTTGTTACTCTTAAAGATTAGATTTAGAACACAGTATGATAACAAAGTGAGAATAACATTCAACTTAGAGATAAAAACATCACCAGTGAATACACACAAGAATCCTGTAAAAGTGCCTCCTTTTATTAATGGAAGATCTCTTAAAAAATATTACAGTCTGATACTATCAGGGTGTGAAGATCAACAACCCTCCATACTTCAAAAGGTGAAGTATTTATAACTCAAATTACAAACGATCCTGTCATTAATGACCAGGACGTGCTAAATCTATTTTTAGCCTCACTAATTTAACAAATTGCCTAAATCTAGGAACTGCTTGATGACATGGTGTAACTGCACGCTGATTTCTGGGTGGGCCATTGATGAAGCTTCTGCATGACCTCATCTGACTGAAAAAATGACTAGACTGGGACAACTCATCTGCTAATCAATCATATCACAGAGTTCCTCCCATCTAAGATGACTGGGCATGTTGAATTTGAGCAGCCTTCGATACACTTTATCCATCTCTGTGTACTTGGCGAATTTAGGCTTGGTGAGAAAGATGTATAGAATCTTGTGTTGCATGCTGATGTCCCACTGAAGGGCATCTAGAAATTCCTTGTCGATGATACTCCCTTGAATCCCTGCAAACTTTGAATTGTCCTTAGACACATCATCCAATCTCTTCTTGTAACCTGGGAGTGTCATCAATTTATCATTAATTACCTTCAGAACAAGAAGACCTTTCTTCTGTAGAGCCTCTATCTTATTGAAGAATATTTGTACCCCTAGGTCGATGGCCTGAACCTTTTCTTCCAGCTGAAGCATTAATCCTCTCTTGGTCAAAACCCTTTTGAACTCAAGGATGGTCTTTGTTCTGTCTTCAATTTTCAACTCTTTCAGCTCTTCCCTGGTCTTAGAATTGAGGAACTTTATGATCTCGTTTGCCTATGTTGGCATGTCTCCCAATTCTACTCCGATCTTCTCAATGGTCTGTTTTCTCCTCTAGACCAATTCATTCTATTCAAACATGATATCGATCATGGGCCATATCTCGTTCATGTACTTAGTGATGTCTGTCCATACACTCTCTTTAATCTCAGCCAAAGTCTTTCTTGCCACTGTTTGCTTCCGGAGCTGCTATAGCTCCTGCTTGAGCTACTCTATCACCTGCTTTTCCTTGGAGAGGCTGGTCTGAAAGGAAGATTTGAGTTCCTGAAGGTTCTCAATATCCTTTTTTAGCCTCCTATTCTATGTTTCCTGCACGTTCATTTTTTCCATGGACTTAGCCAGGTCGACTGTCTTCTCCTGGGATGTCAATGGAGTTGCGGATGGGACTTCTGTCACTTATGATATGTTCGCTCCTAAAATTGGAATAGAAATCAATGGAATGACTTCCATTGGCTTCAGTTTCTCTTTCTCTTTTAATAGTTTCTCCATCTCAGCTTCCATTTCTTTAAGCTGTGCATTCCACTCCATGAGTAGCTTGAGCATCTCATCTTTCTCTCCTTCCTTCTCTGCTATCTCCTTCACCTGTGAATCCTCCATGGGTGGGAGATTAAGTTGTTTCCTCAAGGAGGCTATATCAGCATTCTTCATTTTTATCATTTCCTCAACTGCTTTCACGTTTTAAGGATCGTAATCGATCTTGAGGAACAACTCCTCCAAAGTTTTGATCCTATTGTCCTTTGCAAAGGACGATATCTTATCCAACTTGAGTTGTGTTTGAACATTGTTCAGGGACACCTACAATTTGGACGTAGAAGTGGAAGCATGCGCCAACGTATAGAAGACCATTTCCCCCGTCTGCTTGTGAAGATCCATCTGATTGGCTAGATGCACGTCCTTCATCTCGAATTCGAAGGTGGCCCTCTTGTAGTCAGTGATCACCTTGGGGTCTGGTACTTGTGCCTGGAGGAATTCCATATGCATTTTTCCCTTCTCGGTGTCGAATACTGATAGCAACCTATGTTGCACAGTCGACGTCTGCTTCTAGAACTGGGTGCAAGTACTGTTGGTTAGGGTCTGGTTCCTTTTCTTGATCAGCTCATATTTTTCAAAAATGCTCAATTTGGGTCCTACCTTGCCTGGCTGAGTGTTCAATGGAGAGTCTGTGGATTGCTTCGATAATGCTGGGGTAATGACCTTATGGAGGCTCGAACCGAAGGGTGGAATACCAAATTTGGTCACTGTAGTCGACGGGGCTTGTTTTTCCCCGGTCAGGCCAGGAGCTGCAACAGTCTTAGGCCTCTTGGTATGCAGCTGGAATTCCTCAGAAGATACCTCAGTGACAGGCGGAGATAAATCTTACCTCGGCCTTTTCTCTTTTGGGACCTATGGTGTGGTCATTTGTGACAAAGTGGCCGGGGAATCTTGTTGTTCTACTTTGACCAATGTGTTAGGCTCACACACTGTCCGATTTGCAAATTTTTCCACTTCAGGCCTAACCTCATGAACATATGGGATGTTCTTGTTCTTCACCCTCATCTCTGAGATTATCCCACATGGATCATAATGCCATTTGAATCTCATGGAGAACTTCATTTCCCTTGGCATCCTGTCTGCTTCTTCCCCAGCGCCCCGATTTTTGCATATGAAGGAGCCAATCTGCCCCTTGATTCTAAGGTGTTGTTTTTTCTTCAATGACACAAAATATATGTCATCAGAATTTATTATCTGCCTTATATATTCTAGAGAAAAAATTCCGACAGGCAGATACTTGGGTAGCTTATACGGTGCCAACTCGCACCAGTATACTATGATCTCGGTGTAATATTGATACAAGTACCAATCCCTAGTCTTTGTGTTGTCCGAGAGATGCAGGATCCTCTGAACTTCATCATTTATCTGAGGCTTGGACCTACCGCCTAGCATACTTTACACAGGGTGGTAAAATTGGTCGATGAACTCCTTGAAACTGAAATCAGTGGAGTTGTGCTTGAGCAAGGAGGTCCATGCTGTGACTGCCTGAGGTCTACCATCTCCATTCATCTTCTGCATGCAAAAGCCAAATTTCTCTGCTTGGAAGAAGATGAACAAGTATGCTAGTATCGATGAGTATCTAAACATGCCTTCCATGCTGAAATTCACGAACTGTTCATGAATATTGTCTGCCAAGAATGTGCTGAAGTCAAACTAGGTGGTGGGCATTTCATCGGTAG
>ML832466.1:13970-38332 GCA_009831015.1 Picea engelmannii | reverse complement strand
GTAAATAATCAAGAAAATAACCAAGAAATGAAAACAAACTAAGCACATGTAAATTCTAAAAGATGCATGAAATTGTCACAAGAGATAACTACCCAAATGACAAGTGATCTTTGAATTGAGAACACCAAAGGAGAAAATTGGGACTATGGATCTCCTATTCCTCCTTGTGAGGGCTCTTGTGTCCCCAAAAAATATAGCTTGAATCTTCTGTTGAACAATGGTGAAGAAATTCTTGGTCAAGATTATCAACAAGGGAGAATCTTACCAAATGTTGTGATTTCTCAATAGGTTCTCAAGAGAATTAATGACTTCTCTAAGATAAAATGGGTAGCATAACAATACATTGAATTCCTTTATTTTTATCATACAATGGCTATTTAATTAAAGGACCATAGAAATATATTTCATAACATGTTCCAAGTGTGAATGGGAGGCCTTTAGAGGTACATCCCATCCTTTTAGCCATCCCAAGATGAAATTTTGGGTTGATATTGGGGTATTTTCCTAAATCACTTTACCCTAAAAGTGGTTGAGGCATGAACAAATTCATAAATGCATCGTTTCCATGTCCACCCAAGTCGAATCAACGATAGTTTCATGGGTTGTGGAAAGTGTGCATTTGATGCTTTCCTTATCATCATGGGTGTGGATGTGCTAACTTTGGTTCAAACATGTAGAAATTTATGCCTTTTTTTATATAATTTTTTCATCTTGCTAAAGTAGGTTCTATAAATGTTAGAAATATGTTGTGTTTGTGATGATATTTTCTTCGATGTATGTCTTTATTTCTTGTCAAAAATTTTATGATGATAATAACTTCCCCCTAATGTGTGAGGTTAGGATCATACATATAGCCAAAATACATTACCGTTTCTTTTTTGGATAAGATATTTATAGCTGCTATTCGAGGAAGATTGTAGGAGTGATATTGTGGAGAAAAATGGGATCTTTAGAGGAACCAAGTATTCTTCGAAAAATGAAATATACATATGGATACAAACAAGGCGGGCATGACTGATGCTTGTGTCATGAAACCATAAATGAAATTATAGAAACTGAATATTGTTGATGAAGTAGATGTTTGTAGCCTCTATTAGGTCTTCTTACGTTTGACTTATTCTTCCTTATTGCTAGGCCTTATTAATATTGACCTTTATTACATGGAAATTTATTATTATACACACTTTAGGGGTTAGGAATATTAGGTCCCTAACAAGGAGAGTTGTGTTTGTATAAAAATGATAGAAAATTGACCTCTATTTATACACACAACTTGACTCCCGAAAACACGCAACCCTAAGAGGGGTCGTTTGGAATTTTACAATAAGGATAACAATAAAGTAATAATCTATTTAGAGACAATTTATATAATAATATTACAATAACATTCTCAAGGTTTGACCAATACAAATACAAAAGAATATCTTATGTAGTTACATGAAAATATCAACAATGTGTCCCTGTTTTGATAGAGAATCTCAATTTTTTTGGATGATTCACCAAGAAGAAACAAATAGGGTCAGTAGATGACTTCATTAACACATTTGAATAGTTGTCTATCATAACTAAGGGCTTATCTCATGAGTTCTATCTTGAATGCTTCCTCAATTGATTAAAGGACGGGATCCAATATCATGTTTACATGCACCATCCTATTACCTGGTTGCAAGCATGCAAATTAACATTGGATGATGAGACCATTCTTCATGACCAACCAATTCATTCTATAGTTCCCAAACACCCTCATCCATGTGATACTGTTGTTTTGAACCAAACTTTGAAGGTCCAAAAGGTATTTCCTGCAGAAATGGTTGAACTTTATATGAAAGGACTTTTCTATTACTATGATGAAAAGTATTAACTGTGGCAAAAATGTCATGAAAAAAAGTCATGCTAGATTGATGGGTTAGCTTCCACCTCCTATGAGGAAAACCTATCTGGTAAGACCCCAAACTTGTAGCACACAACCAAATTATCCCCTATTAGATACAATCATACCTCATCTGGAGATTGAGGAACATGTCATATATCGCAATGACCTCATGGGTATTTTTTCTCCACACACATTAAAAATCAAGGGATACATCAAACATAGGCCAACCATGGTATTGATTGATAGTGGTAGCACCCATAATTTTATTCATAGTAGGGTCGTTGAAGATGTCAATTAATTTGTTAGACCAGTTTCTAATTTTCAAATTCTCATAGATAATGGTGGTACAATGAAATTTTAAATATCCCCCGATAGATCCCCAGTTGTAATTATGAATTGTAAATATATTTGATAGGCTGGTGACCCGAGTTATAATAAGCTAGGAGTATTATGTGTTTATTAGGCCAAAGATCCTAGGATGCTAAGGCCAGGAGCCTATTTTATATATGTAATTATGAAAAATCATTAATAAAAATATACACATAATTGTGTGTAGACCAACCACGAAGAAAGAGTGATGGGGAACTAATATTCCACAAGGTTGGGCAAGGGAGGGGGATAAGTGTTTGGGAATAGGGGATAAGCTAGGGGGCTTACCTCTAAAGGAATAATGTTTTAATATTAATTCTTGAAATCTATGGTGGACAAGTTGAGTGTTTTCCTAAGTTCTTGGAAAAGGAATGCATGATAAGTGGAGTGCATGCGACTGGAGGAAGATAGGTGTCAACCTGGGTGCATGCAGTTATAGATGGGAAAGCCAAAGCTCTTGGGTTAGCATCGCATTCTATCATCCTCTGCCCGAGTTTACTGGGATCAGGGGACGTCTGAACTAGTTTTGCCTCTATGTCTACATTTTCATACCCACAAAAAACGAAGGAAACCCTCACGGGAAGGTGGTTCATTCTGTCCATTATTCCATCGGAGAGTCGGAACCTGAAACCTCTGTGATCGAACTCTGCATTGTTTTCTTGTCACGCATCCTGAACTCAATGGGAAAACCCATGGTTTGATCCATCGTCTATCATGTTTTCTCTATGATAGACCTCTACGTTGATTCCTTGTCACACACCCTGAAACTAGTGGAAAACCCATGGACTAAGCCACTTCTTCTATGAAGCCTGAACATTTCGTAAATGTCTATGTCATGTGTGTTATAACTGTGGGTTGTTGTGGACATGCATTTCCTTAGCTGAGTGTGGCTTGATGTCATTGTCTGTTCCTTGTTGAGACTTGCAGTTGTCCTCCTTGTGCTGGAATGGAGTTGAAGAAGTAGGTTGTCAGGCCTGTGTGCAACACTCTCTCCACATGAGAGAATGCATAGAGGAAATGGGAACTCCTAAAAGGGTTCCTATAGCTACCACAGAGCTTAGCGAATTTTGGTCTGGCCTATTACTGAAGCCCAAGACAAGGGAGGTTTAGCAGCCAAAGGACTTTTTGGTGTGACAGCGAAGGTGTATACTCGTGGGTTGGTACAGGCATGTGGGGAATTTGAGTCTTTGAGAAATGGCCATAAATGGATCCTGGGAGAGAATCGATCCTCATAAACTGTGTGTCTTCTTATTGACCTTGCCTAGCCTAGGATTCCCTTTCCAGGTGGAGCTTAGTCCCAGATCGGGGGTGACCTAATGCTGAGAGTGGTGAGCATTGTGGTTTATGGATGGGAGGTTCATGGATGGTCTGCACATAGTTGGTGGTGTTATTCTAGATGAAAGACAAGTATAATTTGTCTTCTTAATTTTATGTTATGCATATTGTTGGAATGTTATCATGTGTTCCACTACATGTATGAATTGTTGTTAATTCTATTTGAATCTAAATGGTAAGAATAACTCTATGTTAAAATGTGTTAATTTGATTTAATGCATATTATATTTATATGTGAATATTCTATAGTAGTGGCATTTACCAGTCTCTGTGGAAGTTTGGGGATGCTACAATTTGCTATCAAAACTAAGTTAGAGCTGAGTAGTGGAATTGCCCAGGCCTGTTGATGGCTAGGGATGTTACAAATTGGTATTAGAGCATGGTTACAACACTGATCCTCGATGGGCCATGTTAGTGGCTAACGAGAAAAATATTTCATAGTGAATTGTTGTCGAAAGGGACAAAATTCAAGGTTCAGAGTGTCTTTGGGTGCAAGGAGTGTGTCGACAAAGTCTTTGACTCAAAAAGATCAGGAGAAATAGATTGAGTTTTATTGTAAAGGGATGCAAATATTTGTTGCAAGGATTGCACAGATCCGAAAGTCGACTAAGTGTTGAAGCAACCCTCTAAGAAGAAAGGGGTTTGAGAAAAAAAGCCCAGGAGAAGTAGTAGTATTGTAAAACCGCAACTTACATGGTATTTGGCCATGGGGAGAGAGATCACAACACTGGTGGTGTTGGGACCATAGGATCTGTTCAAAAGGAAGGGAAAGCCTTTACGACCGTCAAATCTGGAGAAGGTTTAGAAGGGTTATCCTAGAATCCCTTCGGACTTCATGACTTCGGTGAAGTTGATGCAAACTAAGAGAAAGGCTGAAGCCTGAAAATATGAAGTCTAGAGGAGAGATCTACACCATAGATCTAGGGAGAATTCTTACCGTTAGATCAAACCAAGACCAAAATATATGCCATCTCCTCAATGCGTCGATAACCGAAGACCATGTGTAAGATATTACTCACCCCGTAAATAATAACAAAGAACAAGATGAGATTATACAACCCCTTCAAAATTATTCTCCATAAGATATTCCATTTGCAACAGAAGAGGACTTTGATCAGATCAAATGGCCTAATAAAGAAGAATTTCCAACAACTCCTAGATGAATTCAAGAACAAAGAGATTGGGACGATGAATATATTAAAGAAAGCTGAAGATGACGTACAAATCCGCTCGTCCCAGTAGGAAGTGTTTACAGTAGAATCCCACCCTCCTCCCTCAGTACAATACACTAGGATTGTCCAAGGGATGACCAAATAAAAAGTCAGAAAGTACAAGGAAGGAGACATGGTATGGATGTGGGATGCCCAGAAAGGAGAGCCAACTAATGTAAAAGGAAGTGCTCAGTCATGGCTCAGACCCTTCAAAGTTGGAATTAAATCAGTTGATGACTCATATTACTTGTCCACTTTGGAAGGAAGAAGGGGCTGATTACCTATCAGCGGGCACCTCCTCAAACCCTACCAAGGTGGGGGGACCTAACTTCACAGGTAAGTGCAGGTAAGTAGGCATTTTTGCATTCGTGTACTATACCATTTGCATTGCATGTTAATTTGTTTGTATATTCACACTTATTGATTGTTTTCTTTCAGTCTATATTTATATATACAAGTATATTGGGGTGGCATTACCACCCCAATTTTGTTATTGATAATTCTATCAAGATTGAGCAGGTTTGCAGGTTATGCCAGATATGTTGAGGTTCTCATGTGCTCTACGGTGAGCACATGTCCTCGAGTTGGAGCTAGATGCTATCCCCACTTTTTAGGGCTAACTAGGAGATCATGTCTCGAGGCCCACAGGTCCTAGACATGGAGTACCAAGAGCAGGATTGACCTAAGCGTGGCCCTGGAGGGCCCACCTTTTCTTCATTCATCATCCTTGTCTTATTAGTAGCAACAACATTCATCACCATTGGCTTGATCCTATATCAGCAGAGGTTCTTGATCTATGAGGTAATTGGTCCAGGTTTCATGGTATGTGTCACTTTTGATCATTGAAACCTTTAAATATATGCATCGGATTCCTTTTATCTCTAACATATACTTGTATATTAAATTATCCAACTTGACCATGCTTGGGGAAATTGACAGGGTGCCCTAGAAAGCCTATGCCCATAGGTCTTGGTTTTCCACTGGGGGAATCTCTGAAAATCCATCGTCCGCTCCCATCATAGCACACTTGTTTCATCTTATCTTCTACTCATTTATCCCATTCCCCTTGTCTGGGCATTGGGTTGAACTATTTGCAGGATTGCACGATATATCATGGGAAGAAGGGGCTAAAGCTCCAGAAGGTAAACGCAGTTGGTAAAAGACAAAATCCTAGAAATAAAACCTCGAGATGCTTCGCCCAGGGATCCCCGAGAAGGGAGTAAGAAGCCTCTCAACAAGAAACAAGAGGGACCTAAAAAATAACAAAACAAGACCTAGTCAGAGGATAGGGGGTCTCATCACTATCCAACCTATTAGGTCCATGGGTACCTAACTAATGTAGGAGCATCACCGACTCATCAAGCGAGCCAGCGCGGAAGAAGAGGACAGCTGGACAAACCAACCAAAATTTTTGAAAATGCTTTGGGATTGTTTTGCAAGTCTTAAATGAATAATTTATGAAGGCGCACTTTGTATATTGTAATGGACCTCAAGTGGATAGCTCTCGTCCTTTAGTAGATAGACAACATTTAAAATAGTTAATGCTGGTAGATAGGAATTTAATTCTAGATTTGATAGCTTAGATTCTAAGAGGGAAAATGGATATAGACACCCTCATTGTATCATTGTATAATTATATTATCAATTCAAGAGAGCAGAAGAGAAACCAGAGAATTGTATGAAGAACACCCATGTACATACATTTGAATTAATAGAAGAAAACTTTGATTCAAATTCATGGTTTGTGTTATTTCTCTGTGTATTGATGTTATGCTCATGAATGTTTGCTTCCTGTCATACATTTGCTATTATATGTTGTGTATGTGATTTCATGGTTTAATTGAAGTCTGAGAGGAAGAGTGAATGGGTTTCAACTGCTCCTTTAATTGAGCCAGAGGATTCCTACAAGGAGTGCAGTCGAATTTGTCCGCAAGGAGTGCGTTGATAGAAGGGTTCAATTAGAGATAGCTTTTGTTCTAATTTCCTCGAAGGTGCAGTTAGGCACAATGCCGTGCAAGGAGTGCGTAGGCCAAGCTGAGCCTTAGAGTTGTGATTATGAGAAAAGTATCGGAAGACTGCTGCTGCAGGTGTGCGCAGAGTCGAGTGCCTTCAACACTTAAGCATTGTTGAAGATTTTCCACAAGGAGTGCGTGCAAGGTTTCTTTCTGAAGACTGAAGTTGTGGAAAAGCTCAGGAGGAGTATGCTTCAAGTTCACTGAAGGGTAAGTGCAAGGAAGCTGCTGTGGAAATTCAGAGAGAAGTGTCGCAGGTTGGCGAGTGAGTGAACAATTCTCGTGGAGAGACACTTCTTCATTTGGCAGAATCATCAAAGGGAGAATGGACAAACGAAATCCTCTAAGGAGATTTCACGAAGTTCCTTGGGCCGTCGGATTTCACAGAAGTGCAAGGGGGTTACAGAGTAAGTGTGGAAGAGGTTCGAAGCTCAGAAAGGGGTATAGCCGTTGATCTGTGCCATAGGAGTCGTTGGATCTACACATGACATCACATATCAGGGAATCATGAGTCGAAGCATCAAGTTGTTGCAACAAGAATTGCGATGTCGCGATCCATGATATCCCGATAAGATCATACCTGTTCGTTTTGGAGGACGCGTGTCAGGAGATCTAAATTGGTCGGAGTTCGGCATATCGGGGTTTTCGAAGACGAGATGCACAGATAGTTTGATATCGCGATCCACAATATCCTGACAAGATCAGGACCGCCATCTGTAGGGACGTGTGTCGGGAGATCCCATGAAGTCGGGGATCAGAGAATCGAGGTTTCTGAGGACATGAAACTCTTGCAACTTGGAATCGTGATCCACAATATCCCGACGGGAGAGTAGTGTGGGCCACAGTAGGAGATAGTGGAGGACAGGTGGCATAGTATCAGGGATCGGGAAAAGGTGAGTCCCAAATACTTTGGATTGAGGATTCACGATCCTATGAATTTTGAAATCCTGATTGAAGTGACGGGTGTGGAAAGGTTAATTCACACGTGGGCATTGGAGATTCGGTGCATTCGGTATCGGGAGTAAGTAATTCAAAGTGCATGACATCGTGAGTTGTGAAATTGCGATAGAGAAGAAGTCCCGATAGGTACGGGAAGAAGTCAACGTTGACTGGCCATCGGGTCTCAGGGATTTGAGAAGCCCAGAGATAGACAGTGAACTTGAGAAACTGTGAGTTCCAATCCTCCGATAAGTTGAGAGAGGGGGATCGCAAGGAGAATCTGTGGGTGAAGATTTCTCGACTGGGAATTAGAGGAACCTTTGAGTTCTTCGGGCTAGAAGAAGAAGAAGATCCTGTGTGAGAGGGTGTGCTCCGAGGAGTGAGGATGCGTTATTTGTGGTATCAGAGCGAGGAAGACTCTTTGTTTCTATAGCAGAGAGAGAGAGAATTCACCATACCACCTAGGAGAGAAAGGCAATCACCTGATCCAGAGGACAAGCAGGTGTGAAGAAGAGGCAGGCCGATAGGAAATCCAAAAATGGAGAGACAGATGCGAGATCTCAGAGCAAGACTCGAGGAGATGGAAACAACTCAAAGACGCACAGCTAGTGCAGGGGATCTCAGTGATTCAGAGAGAAAAGTTTAGGCTGAACACGAAGAGGAAGTTGCAACCGAGGATGCAGCCAATGAGCGGTTGATTAAAGATATTGCACGGATGGGTGTAAAGGAAAGAATGGACATTCCAGTTTACGAAGGAAACCTGGATGTGGAGGAGCTTCTAGACTGGATTAGATATCTTGACACCTACTTCGATTATGAAGATATCGAAGAGGAGAAGAAGGTCATAAATGATATCACATGCTTGAAGGGACATGCAGCATTATGGTGGGACGAGCTACAAGCTGATAGACGCTGCAAGGGAAAACAGAAGATCAAGAGTTGGGATCGAATGATTGCGAATATGAAGGTGAAGTTCATCCCAAGAGACTATCAAATTACTCTGTTCAGAAGGATGCAGAACCTAAGACAGAAGCTGATGACAGTGAAAGAATACACTGAGGAATTCTATCGACTGAACATAAGGACAGGTCATTGTGAGAGCGATGATGAGAAGGTTGCTAGATATCTGAATGGCCTGAGATACAACTTTCAGGATGAATTAAGTATGGTGACCATTTGGACTGTGGAGGACGCCTATCAGATGGATTTGAAATCTGAGGAAAATATGAGCCGTAGGCAAAGTCAAAGGGGTCGAGGCAGGAGTCAACCCAGAGGCAAGTCAGTTTCCCAGGACAAGTACCAGAAGCCCAAGGAGGAATGGAAGAAACCTCAGGGTAAAGTAGAAAGAGTTGGGACCTCACAGAGAGGACCATACATTGAATAGAGAGGCCAGCATATAGAGCAGAGAGGAGATTATGCTGATGCAAATACTTTTCCTCGTACCAGAGGTAGAGGAAGAGAAAGAGGTGGCGTCATTACATGCTTCACATGTGGAAAGAATGGGAACAAGTCATTCGAGTGTCCAGAGAAAAAGAAGGACATTGGAGAAGCTCACATCGTCGAAGCGCATAAGCGGGATGTTGAGGCAGAAGACATAGAAGGAGGAAGGTCACTGATGATGCGTAAAGTTCTCTTAACACCCGGGAAGGAGGTGGAGGACTTAGCTCAAAGGACCAGACTTTTCAGAACAACTTGCAAGACCAAGGATAGGGTATGTAAGGTTATCATGGACAGCGGTAGCACATATAATCTCATTTCAATCGAGATGGTAGAAAAGCTGGAGCTGGAGACAACTGATCACCCGAGTCCATACAAAGTTTCATGGCTACATAAGGGACATCAGGTAAGTTTCACTAAACAATGCTTGGTTGAATTCAAGATAGGAGGGTATAATAATAAAGTACTCTCTGATGTCATTCCTATGGATGTATGTCATTTATTGCTGGGTAGACCATGGCAATATGACATAAATGTGGTTCATGACAAGAGAATGAACACATATACCCTGGAGAAGAATGGGAGGACGCACAGGTTGCTTCCGATAAAGGATAAGGAGGTGAATTCGAAAGTAAGCAACACCGTACTTATCATGAGTGGGAAGGAACTTCTTACGGAGGTAAAGAAGAAAGAATATATACAATTCTTTGTGGTCAGAAAGCTGAGGATCGTTCTGACTAGCACCAGAGTAGATGATTTACTAGATGAGATTCAGGAACTGTTGGAAGAGTTCGTTGATATCGCGGTAGACGAATTACCTCATTCATTGCCACCGATGAGGAGTGTGAGTCATCATATAGACCTCATACCAGGGGTCAGTTTGCTGAACAAAGCCACGTACAGATTGACACTGCAAGAAAATGAAGAGGTTAAGAGGCAAGTCCAGGAGTTGTTGGATAAAGGTTTAGTTAGAGAAATCTTGAGTCCATGTGTTGTTCTGACAGTACTCAGTCCGAAGAAAGATGGAGGCTAGAGGATGTGTAACGACTCGAGAGCGATCAACAAAATAACTATCAAGTATAGATTTCCATTGTCGAGAATGGATGATCTCATGGATTGCCTAAGTGGGGCAAAGTATTTTTCAAAGATTGATTTGAAAAGCAGGTATCATCAAATTCACATGAGAGAAGGCGATGAGTGGAAGACAACCTTCAAAACCAATGAAGGACTGTATGAATGGCTAGTCATGCCATTTGGCTTGACGAATGCACCAAGTACCTTTATGAGGTTAATTAATGAAGTATTCAAGGATTTCATCGGGAATTTTGTCATCCTATATCTGAATGATATACTAATTTTCAGCAAGACCAAGGATGAACATCTAAAGCATTTGTCCATTGTGATGAGGAAGCTACAGTAGAAGAAGTTGTTGATTAATATGAAGAAGTCCTCATTTATGAAGACAAAACTCATTTACTTGGGTTTTTTTATTTCAGTGAATGAGTTGAGGATGGATCCGAATAAGGTGGAAGTGATCAAGAATTGGCCATCACCGAGAAATACTTTTGAGGTGAGAAGTTTTCATGGATTACGTAGTTTCTACCAAAAATTCATCAGGAATTTCAGTGGGATTAGTGCAACGATGATGGATACAGTGAAAAAGTGACATAAGTCTTTTCACTGGACAATAGAGGCTGAGAAGAGCTTCAATTTGTTGAAGCGGAAGATCACGGAACAACTGGTTTTGGTGTTACCAGATTTTCAGAAAACATTTCAGGTGAAATGCGATGCAAGTGGGTTTTCCATAGGAGCGGTCTTAAGTCAGGAAAAAAGACCAGTTGCATATTTAAGTGAGAAGATGGATGAAGCAAAACTAAAATACTCCACGTATGATAAAGAATTCTATGCTATCATATAGGCACTGAACAAGTGGAGGCATTACTTGATCCCGAAAGAATTTGTATTGTACAGTGATAATCATGCATTGCAATTTGTGACTCAACAGGAGAAGTTGAATCAGAAACATGCCAAATGGGTAGATTATATGCAGAATTTCACATTTGTGATTAAGCATATTTCGGGTACTACTAACAAAGTGGCTGATGCTTTGAGCAGGAAGTGTTTGTTGCTGTAGGAATTCCAAGTCAAAACATTGGGTTTTGAAAATCTCAGGGACATGTACGTAGGTGATGCAAATTTTGTAGAGGTGTATGAAGCAGCTGAGAATCCAATTCTCAGAGAAAGAATCCCATGGATAGATTATATGATCCAGGAAGAATTGTTGTTCAGAGGCAATCAACTGTGCATTCCAAATTGCTCCATGAGGGAGAACTTGTTAAAGGAGAAGCACAGTGGTGGATTAGCAGGACATTTTGGTCATGAAAAAACATTCGCAAAGCTGAATGAGTCATACTTTTGGCTGGGGATGCGAGCAGATGTCGAGAGATTTGTTGACAGATATAGAGTTTTCCAGCATTTGAAAGGAAAGAAGCAGAATGCGGGATTTTATCAGCCATTGCCCATAGCAGAGAGGCCATGGGAGGTAATAAGCATGGATTTTGTATTAGGATTGCCAAAGACACAAAAAGGTGCTGATTCAATCTTTGTGGTAGTGGATAGGTTTTCTAAAATGGCACATTTTATCCCATGCCAGAAGACCAGCGATGCAACACACATCGCATATTTGATCTTCAAGGAGGTCATTCGACTTCATGGATTTCCAAAAAACATAGTTTCAGACAGAGATACCAAATTCATAGGACATTTTTGGAGGATGCTATGGAAGAATATGGGGACTAACCTGGTGTTTAGTTCTTCTTATCATCCTCAGACAGATGGGAAAACGGAAGTGGTGAACAGAATTCTGGGAGACTTGCTGAGGAACTTGGTGATAGAGCACCATAGCAGCTGGGATAGCATATTGCCATAGGCAGAGTTTGCATACAACGATTCAGTGAATCGGAGAATAGGCAGAATTCCATTTCAGGTTGTGTATGGGATACAACCGAGAGGAGTTTCTGAACTAAGGGATTCGGAACCAACTACTACTAGCAGCGCTAGTCAGAAGAGTTTGCGAAGGTGATGAAGGAACTTCACAGCAGAGTGAAGGAGCGTCTGTTGAACTCAATTTAGGAATATAATCATAGAGCAGATCAACATCGGTGACAACTTCAGTTTGAAGTTGGTGATCTGGTTCTATCACATTTGAGGAAGGAAAGGTTCCCAAGGGGAACATACAATAAGTTAAAGATGAAGAAAATCAGGCCATGCAAGGTCTTGAGAAAATTCGGAGAAAATGCTTATGAGATCGAGTTGTCGGATGGGATCGGAATATCTCTGATATTTAATGTTTCGGATTTATATCCATATAAAGCCGATGAAGTAGGAACAAAAAGTGATGAGCATCCAGTGATCCAATGCATGAAGCAGTTGCCAATTGCAGAAAAGCCACAGATGGAGTGCATACTGGACAAGCGAGTGGGTAAGAAGACCCGAAGGAAGGAATACGTCGAGTACCTGGTCAAATGGAAGGGCCACCCAGTGGAATATACCAGCTGGGAGAGCGAAGCAGTGATACAGAAGCATGGACATACCGTGCAGGAGCTGATGGATAGGAGCCCATGAAATTTTTCAAGCCAAGGAGTATGATGCAGGAGCATCGCCGACTCATCAAGCGAGACGACGCGGAAGTGGAGAACAGATGGACAAACCAACCCAAATTTTTGAAAGTGCTTTGGGATTGTTGTGAAAGTATTAAATGAATCATTTATGAAGGTGTACTTTGTATATTGTAATGGACCTCGAGTGGATAGCTCTCATCCTTTAGTAGATAGACGACATTTAAAATAGTTAATGCTGGTAGATAGGAATTTAATTCTAGATTTGATAGCTTAGAGTCCAAGAGGGAAAACAGATATAGACACCCTCATTGTATCATTGTATTATTAGATTATCAATTCAGGAGAGCATAAGAGCAAGAAGAGAATTGTATGAAGAACACCCATGTATAGACATTTGAATTAATAGAAGAAAACTTTGATTCAAATTCATGGTTTGTGTTATTTCTCTATGTATTGATGTTATGCTCATGAATGTTTTCTTCATTCCATACAGTTGCTATTATATGCTGTGTATGTGATTTCATGGTTGAATTGAAGTCTAAGAGGAAGAGTGAATGAGTTTCAACTGTTCCACTAATTGAGCCAGAGGATTCCTGCAGGGAGTGTAGTCGAATTTGTCCGCAAGGAGTGCGTTGACAGAAGGGTTAAATTAGAGATAGCTTTTGTTCTGATTTCCTCGAAGGTGCAGTTAGGTACAGTGCCATGAAAGGAGTGCACATGATAAGCTAAGTCTCAGAGTTGTGATTCTAAGCAAAGTATCGGAAGACTGTTGCTGCAGGTGTGCGTAGAGTCGAGTGCCTTCAACACTTAAGTGTTGTTGAATATTTGTCGCAAGGAGTGCATGCAAGGTTTCTTTCTGAAGACTGAAGTTGTGGAAAAGATCAGGAGGAGTAGGCCTCGAGTTCACTGAAGGGTAAGTGCAGGGAAGCTTCCATGGAAAGTCGGAGAGAAGCGTCGCAGGTTGGTGAGCGAGTGAACGATTCTCGTGGGGAGACACTTCTTCATTTCACAGAATCATCAAAGGGAGAATGGACAGACGAAATCCTTTGAGGATATTTCGCAAAGTTTCGTGGGCCGTCGGATCTCACAGAGGTGCAAGGGGGTTACAGAGTAAGTGTGGAAGAGGTTTGAAGCTCAGGAAGGGGTATAGCCATTGATCCGTGCCATAGGAGTCATTGAATCTACATGTGACATCACATATCGGGGAATCGTGAGTCGAAGAATCAAGTTGTTGCAACAAGAATCACGATGTCGTGATCCGCGATATCCCGATAAGATCAGACTCGTTCATTATGGAGGACGCATGTCAGGAGATCCAGAAGGGTCGGAGTTCGGCATATCGGGTTTTTCGAAGATGAGATGCACAGATAGTTTGATATCGCGATCCATGATATCCCGACAAGATCAGGACCACCATCAGTAGGGACGCATGTCAGGAGATCCCAAGAAGTCGGGGATTGGAGAATCGAGGTTTCTGAGGACAGGAAACTCTTGCAACTTGGAATCGCGATCTGCGATATCCCGACGGGAGAGTCATGTGGGCCATAGCAGGAGATAGTGGAGGACAGGTGGCATAGTATCGGGGATCGGGAAAAGGTAAGTCCTGAATCCTCTGGCTTGAGGATTCACGATCCCATGAATTCTGAAATCCTGATTGAAGTGATGGGTGTGGAAATGTTAATTCACACATGGGCATCAGATATTCGGCGCATCGGGTATCGGGAGTCAGTAATTCAAAGTGCATGACATCGCGAGTTGTGAAATCACGATAGAGCAGAAGTCCCGATAGGTACGGGAAGAAGTCATCATTGACTGGCCATCGGGTCTCGGGGATTTGAGAAGCCCAGAGATAGATAGTGAACTTGTGAAACTGCGAGTTTCGATCCTCCGATAAGTTGAGAGAGGGGGATCGCGAGGAGAATCTATGGGTTAATATTTCCCAACTGGGAATTAGAGGAACCTTTGAGTTCTTCAAGCCAGAAGAAGAAGAAGATCCTGTGTGAGAGGGCGTGCTTCGAGGAGCGCGGATGCATCACTAACAGTATGAAATTTACACCATATGGTTACCACGATAGGGTAGTGACCTTTGGTTACATGGCCAAGGGAAAGGGGGTCTCATCACAAGCCAACCTTCTCATCTCTGTGAAAGTACTTGTGGGTAAAACTATTAGCTCTAGTCACCATGCCAAGGCAGTGTCCCCTGGTTAGTTCTCGAACAAAAAAAACAAATAGAAGAATAAAACAAGAATAAAAAGAATAAAGGCAAGAATGGGCTTGGAAAAAATGCATCCATGACAAGTACAACTCGCCTTCTACAAAAGCACCCATAGGTAACACTTATGCATCCTTGGCCTTCATTGCACACACATGTTTGGACATCCCCTAGACACATCACCTCACTTACATGACTTGGATGAGGTCTTTCTGGAAACTTTCCTTTTCTTGTGGACACTAGCCCAATAGGATGCCTTGTCCTTTTCTCCAATCTTGTATTACAGGATTTTGTAATGTCTTTGAGCTATTGACTGATGTATTAGGGGTTTTATGCATATGTTTAATAATATTGATGATGAGATGTGATTGAAATTTCTATTATTACTGTGACTGATGAATCCATGGAGGGTGTAGCTTTTGATGTGCAGCACCATGCTCGACAGACAGGTACCATTTGGATCGATACACATGGGGAGATGACCCGTTCGGACCTCCATGGGGCTGAAGAGCCCACCAGATGGATGTTGAAACCCCATCAGGGTGAAGAGACAATACAAAGATTGATTAGGGGTTTTTCAGCTGAGAGGAAGAGGATGTTCCACCAGAGACACTCCGACAGGACAAGACCTAGGGGGAATGATCCATTTTTAGTGGAACGCTAGACTTGGAAGGATTAGGACATCCCCATATTCACCATGATGTCATCCAGCTTCATGGACACTTTTGGAGGAAAACTGGGCAGTAGTGGCACGTGTGGCATGTTGGAGAGGCCCCTGGGGGGCTAACATTTTTCTCTTGGATGTCTCATTTTCCCTAGAAAGGGATAACACCTCCCTTGAAGGGTATTTTACTCTCTTTTCTAATCAATTAGGGTTTTAATTTGACAATTTAATGTAAAAAGAGTATGATTTTGACATTATGGCCTTGTCGGCCTTTTTATGACCTAAAAAGTAAATTAGGTCATTGATACACTATATATTGAGGGTTTTCACTCTCATTTTAGAACAACTTACTCACTCATAGTGAGGTCTGATTTTTAGCGTCCTATTTGGGTTATTGGCTGATTTGAGGAAGGCACACTTGTTGAAGGAAGAGATTTTTGGCATTCTATGGTGTTTTCCTTGAAGGAAGGTGTTACAACTAGGGTTTGCATGATTATTTCATGATGAATTGTATGTATTTTTCTGCAAAACTTCTTGATTGAATGATTGTAATCTTATTTTATTACATGTATTTATAATTTTTTGAATAAAAACCCTAGGTGACAAGCACACAAGTAGGTCCTTGTCTCATGTCCCCTGATAGAAAAACTTTTAGCCATTGAAGAAGAAGAAGAGAGCCTATCCATAACTACACTCCTTTTTCTTCTTCCCTTTATCTAACAGTACCATTTTGACTTCAAGAGGAAGAGGAAGTCCCAGGCCTAGGTCATCTACACCTGTGGTTGTTTTCGTTTAGGGTTTGATGAAATAGCCTTTCCTTAGAATAACTCTCCCTCTTTAAGCCCTCTTATCTTGACTTTATTTTTTATTTGAGCTAGCTATTTGTTGGGAAGGAGGAGAGAGCACGCGGCCTTTCTTTAGCAACACCAGAGTGAGTCTCTCTCCCCTAGGGTTATTATTGTGAAGCCCTGCTTTAGCAGCACTTCAAAACTTATCCCTCTAGTCCTTTAAAATCTCACCCCCTTCAACTCTTGTGTCCTTCATAATTGACTCCATTCTACCCTAAGGCACTGATCCTAAGACCTCCAACGTTGAAGTAAGATTTTTATCCAAACACTCTCAAAACTCGAATTTAAAACCCTAACTGCACTAACCCTAACCTACTAACCCCAAGTTGTTGACGTCACTCTTGGCTGTCTCATCTCAATGCAGCAACGTTTTACTTTATGAGAAATCGAATGATGGTTTAAAAGCATTTATTTAATAAAGTGTTGATTGATCCCATTGAATGCCACATCGTTCTAGTATTTATTGGTGAAGTGACATTATCTTTTCATTTTTATTGTGTAAACATTGACTTCGTCAACATTTACTTTCAAATCACTTATATTGAATATCAGATAGTTCCTGATTGATATGAAGTACTAACCCATTGAAATAAACTTGTAAGTATCAGTTTGTTGTTGTCTTGTTCCAGGCAGTTACTCTTCATTGGGTTTTACTTTATTATTGGTTGTTTAGCCGGAACTTCTGATTGGTGGTGATCTGTTAAGGGGGGTGGAAACTTATCTTGATCCTATTAACATTTTACCTCTTGAAAACCACAGGTCACTGGGGACGTCTCCCCTGGGCCTAACCTCCCTAAAGAGAAAGAACCTACCCATCGTGGTGACATTGGGTGGGATATGTTCATGTTATGCCAATTTGACTTCTACCTTATAGCCTTTACTCCTAGCTACAAACTGTACGATAACAAACAACATTTATAATTTTGTACAATTGTAAACACATTGAATCCTAGATTTAGTTCTTAGTTGTGTTGTTCACAAATCCCTATTCCATATCCTACTACTTGGGCATGCTTGTCTCAGTTCTCATTGGGAGAGTTTGAAGAGGGTGAGAGTTCACAGCTATCATTTAATGTCTTAAAATCATTTAAATTTAATGTGTTATAATCATTTAAATACAATTTTTCAAATTTTCAAATTTGAAATGTGTTATATAGGCTAATGTGGAGAAGAGAGTACTTGAGAGTGTTCTCAGGAGAGAGATTGGGATTGAGGAAGTAGAGGAAACACCTAGATTAGGGAAGGATGTGTCCATTCAGGATCATTCACAAATGTATGTTCTTGACTTTTATAAAAATTTTGTTTTCTCAAATTTTTAGTTTAGCATTTCCTATTCAACGCTTTGATCAACTATTTTGAAATATATAGAACCCCTATATAAGTTTATCGTTGTCTTAAGTGGTGTACATTCAAAATTATTTAAGGTTAGATCATGATGAAGACTTAATTTTGAACTTGAACATTTGAGTATTTGAGAATAGACTCTATCCCACATCAGAAAAGAAAAAGTTTCTAAATTTTCGTCAATTTCATTCCTTGCTTTCTTGTCCAATAATGGTGTAGTATGGAAAAATTTGTGTTTTCTACATATAACGAAGTGAATTCCTTCTTTCTAGGGTATTGTGAAACTCTTAACTAAATTGGTTACTAATCACAAAAGCCAACATTCAATTATATTTACAAATAAGCTCACACATATTGTATAATTTGAGCTAGCTCACATAATTTCAAAGAGCATTTCGTTATATATAATATGGATACATCGCATTTAAATGGATTTTGAAGAATGACTTAATATACATGTGCAGATTTGTGTTTTCTTCATGTACATGCAAGATTGTATGAGAACATCTATTCCACCAAAGAAAGAGGAGATAAGTATTTTCCAGAAGAATGGTTTTTCAAATGGAGATTTGTGAATTTTTTTAGATAATAAGTATTTTTTTGGAAGAATGGATTGATATGGAGATTTACGAGTCCCTTAGTTTGAAAGGGCATCGTGGAATTTAATTATATGACCAGTGCATAAGAATAATAGAGAATTATTTAACTGCTGAGGAGATTAGTATTTTATTGTTGTGTAAATATGATTAAATAACATCACCTGGGATGATAATTTTTTAAGGATTTGAGACTTTATCCACAAGGAGAATTTCACCTGAAGGTTTTTGGACTTTATCCAAAAGGAGATAAGTATTTCTTTGGAAGAATGACTTAATATAGAGATTTGTGGATTTTGTTCATACACAGTTCTATATTTATTTTTTTCAGATTATTATCTAACTCTAACTCACAATTTGTTTTACCAAGAACATAATAACATCATCTGGGATGATAATTTCACCTGAAGGATTTGGGACCTTATCCACAAGGAGAATTCCACCTGAAGGATTTGGGACCTTATCCACAAGGAGAATTTCACCTGAAGGATTTGAGACTTTATCCAGAAGGAGATAAGTATTTCATTTGAAGAATGAATTAATATGGAGATTTGTGAACTTTCTTGATACACAGTTCTATATTTATTTTCAGATTATTATCTAACCCTAATTCAACTTTTTTTTACCAAGAACATAATTTTTTTTTTTATTTTTTTTTAAGATTTTAGATAAGATTAACAAATTGTTTAAATAATGTACTCTTAATTGGAGAGTAACAAGATCTTAAATCTATTTAACTGTGGCTGGTTACGTTATTATTTTTTATTTTTTATTTAATATTTAGTTACAATATATATGCCAATATGTGTTATTTGTTTTTTTATTATGTTTTTTATTTTTACAGATGTCTAAATTATATTTGGTGGAAAATATGTTTACAATATATTTTGTGGGAAACAATATGTTGGAGGATGACACTTAACTCTTTTGGTATGTATGCCATATTTTTTTTAATTACAAATTTTGAATTTTGTATTATTTTGCATGTTTGAATTGTAAATTTTTAATTTTTGAATTCTGTTTTTTTTGTAGGTTTGAATTTCATGTATGAAGTGATCTATCTTAAAGTGATGGCTTAGAGTCCATAATTTTGGAGTTAAATGTCTTAGTTTTTGTTATCATCCTAAAATGGATGTGGGACTTATGAATTTTACAGTGTAATTATTCAGACTTTGATTATATATATATATATATATATATTTCATAATTTTGGAATTCAAAATAAAAATTATTGTCTCATATTTGATTTCTCAAAGTTGATGGAAAAAATGTGGCAAAGTTAACTAGTAATGAATTAATGTTTTTTATATTCTCCTTTTTACAATGCATTAAATTAAGCATAAAACTTTTAAATACTTTTTTGCTATGTATTAATTTAAATGTTTCATTTTATGTTCACGGTGTACTGTCAAAAATATGATTCTATTGTCAAAAAGTGACAAAGTTAACTAGTAATGAACTAATGTTTTGTATATTCTTCTTTTTATAATGCATTAAATTAAGCATCAAACTCTTAAATACTTTTCTGCTATGTATTAACTTAAATGTTTCATTTTATGCTCACTCTGTACTATCATCTATTGTCAAAAAGTGGCAAAGTTAACTAGTAATGAACTAATGTTTTGTGTATTCTCATTTTTACAATGCATTAAATTAAGCATCAAACTCTTAAATACTTTTCTGCTATGTATTAATTTAAATGTTTCATTTTATGTTCACTCTGTACTGTCAAAAAAATTATTCTATTGTTAAAAAGTGGCAAAGTTAACTAGTAATGAACTAATGTTGTGTATATATTCTCCTTTTTACAATGCATTAAATTAAAAATCAAACTCTTAAATACTTTTTTTAATTTAAATGTTTCATTTTATGTTCACTGTGGACTGTAAAAAATATGATTCTATTGACATATCATCAAATAATTTTGGCAGAATAATTTTAGTAGATTCTAGTTAGTAATGAAAAAAAATAATTCTTATTTTTTTCGTGGATTAGTAGATTTTAGTAGATTCTATTTTATTTTTTTCTAGTTACTAATGATTCTATTGGTTACATAGATTCACTTAACCAATAAAAAAAATTAAAGAAAAAATTATTTAGGAAAGAAATGCACATGAGATCTGCTAAATAAATTGGTTTACATAGATGCACTTAACTAATAAAAAAAAGTAAAGGAAAGATAGACATCTAAGATCATAGATGAAAATTCATAGAATGCGTTTTTGTTTAAATATATTTAAGAATACATGCAAACTCAATAGATGGACAAAAAAAAAGTGAACTGTAAAACATACAAAATTGTATAATTGCATATCTATTTAAGAATATATGATAGTAGACAACATGTTAAACCATGCAAAACTTATTTGAAACCTTACTAATTAGGGAAACACCAGTCATAGAAGGTAATCAATTTATTCCAATCATAACCATGCGAACTAAGAACCTTTGTGTTTCTATATTATGTGCAGCTTAATAATTACTAGTATTGGAAGTATCAATATGATTCTAGTCTAATGATTACTATAAAAAGTACTAGATAAACCATTGTAATTGAATAAGTCAAGATAATACCTATTAATATACCCATAGTATTAGGATATGTAAATACTGGTATATTGTTTCTACATCACTATTATTGCATAGGGTATAGTATAACTAATTACTACATGTTATTAACTATGAGTAAAGCTTGATTACCTAGTAATGGGAATCACACATATTGGATATGATATCATTGTAATGGGAATCACACATATTAACTAAAGATGATATCATAGTTGGAGTAATTGACATGTACTTGTATTCATGTAGCATAAGTGATATAGCTTCCATTTTTACTATTCAGCCAATACAATTCCTTATATTCTCATAGGTCATACATGAAACTATGTACTGATGGTGATCAAATTAGGAAAATGGGATGAATGATACTTATGGGATTACTACTCTATATGACAATTACCACACCCGAGTAGAAGGGTTAGATTAACTGTGTGAATATGGAACCATATGAACTAAAGAGAATTGACACACTTACTACGATAAGTGTGGTATTAGATATAAGCAAGATCAATAATAGTTAGTTATGGAATCAGTATAAGACACAGATTGGGCTTATTCAACATGCCATTGTAATCATTGTGATTAGTCTTACATATCTAATACAGGTAACAAGTAAGCTATAGGTCATAACCAAATTAGATCAATCAATGGGATTCACAACTATCTTGTATAGGATAACATGTAATACAACTTATGTTATGTATCACACTTTATGTAAACATGATAGCTTGTTGTAACTAGTCTCTATTCTAAGAGTTTATTAGATATGAGTAATACAGGTTTCTACATAATCAAATCCACAACCTTTAACCTGATGTTTCTACTCTACTAGTTATGGAACAATGACCCCTCATAGCTCCTTGTAATGGTTGATTAGCTATTAGTGATACTTGTTTTGTTACGTATTTCCTCTAATTAGTACTACTTAGCTTATAGAGTGAACACCCTAAGGTAGTAGAAAACACTTTAAACCATGCAAAGCCTATGATGGTATGAACTACACTAAAAGGAGGAAATTTTCATGATCTACCAATTTACTTTTAAAAAACTTGTGTTTGATTTTTGAAGAAGGTAACCAATGTGGAATTCAAGGGAGGAGGTATGCATTCAAGAATTGTGTTTTAGACATGCCAAAGAACAACACATACCCTTTGCACAACTCAGATAACATGTATGAAAGAGAATTACATTAGGAAAACGATATGCAAGCTATGGTTTAGTACTATTCACATAAACCCACATTTTTGTATGGGTCTTGACTTAACTTTAGGCAAGGTTGTATTAATTTCCTTAACTTTGTAAGAGAAGAGATCTATTAATTACAATTTAATTCACTTGAATTTAAACAAGGTTGTGTTAATTTCCTTAACTTTGTTAGAGAAGATATCTATTAATTATGATTTAATTCTAATGATTAACACTTCTAAATAAGTTTACATGAAAATCAATTTAATTATTAAGATAGAGATTCTAAATAATTTCAAATTTTAAATTTATTTATCAACTTAATAATTAGAATGGATATATTAGTATATATATGATATTATTAGTAAAGTGTTATTACAACGAGTGGAAGAGATGTTTAAATTGTTGTTAGTTGTTAGTTCATATTAATTTAAAAAATGAAAAAAAATAATTACCACTTAAAGAAGTCAATGCTCTCAAATCAAGGATAAAATAGATGTTCATCTCTTCTTTGATTGGCACAATAGTAATAAAAATAAAATTCTCAAGATAGAAGAGATATATCCAAATTAATTATAGGTAATGTTTATACAATAAAATCTTGAGATAGAAGAGATGTTGAACTCTTTTTTGGTTTGTGTGTTAACGATAAAATAAAATGCTCAAAATGATGTGTTAATAAAATAAAACCTTAAAATGGAAGAGTTGATCAACTCTTCTTTAATTTTATCATGTAGTCATTAAAAAAATGCTAAAGATATAAGAGATATTTACCTAAAGGTTCATATACCCTTGAACCCAATGAAATATTATTAAAATAAAATGGAAAAAAATACTATTGAAAAAAGTAAGTGTCAATGGAAATGGTGTTTAACAATTTTTTAGTTTAAAATAAAATGCTCATACATGAGGTACACAAATCAATTTTGATTGGTGTAATGCTCATAAAATAATTTTGATTGGTGTAATGGTTGAAAAACAAAGATAAAATATGGTTGAACCATATTTTATCTGTGTTTTTTAAGAATGATCTGGAGTATTTTATACATACCCTTTTTATAAATATCCTATTTGGAAATATGTTGGAAGATAGCCAAAACAGGTCATCAAAATCTCCAATGTACTTTTAATAAAAAATAAAAAAATTCTGGAATGTACATGTGCCACTTGTTTAAAAACACTGTAATGGTATTCCATCTTCAATTATTTGTTCATGATCGACTTTGGACATTTTCCATTTTCTAATTTTTTTTTTTTTTTTACTAAACTTCTATTAACTTTATGCGCACTACACATACCAAATGACTATATTGACAACTTGTGATATCTGACTGGTAGTATTGAAAGTGAACATGAGTATCAGTTTGATGGGTTTATTGAAAAATATATCCTTTCAATACAATGGATCCTCTTTCATATATAAAATCACTATCATCAAAATCTTCTAATAAGCTCATCTTTTGTTCTGTTCATCGCATCAAATAATATTTCATGTTTTTAGTGTTGTCTATAGGTGCAATCATGGAAAAAACATCTCCTGCAAATAAATGGATATATTGGACAACAAATAATTTGTATTAGATTACCACACAAGTACATTACAAGTTATTTGAAAAAATTTAAACATAAAAATCACCTTCTCTAACAAGATGAAAAACTCTATCGCCATCAACTAACACTATAGTTTCATTTGATTCCATCTCCTCTGAACTTGAAAGTGGCATTTTCCCTTTTACATTAAGTTCAGTATGTCTCCAAGATTTAACATATCTTGCATTTTCGTTATCGCAAATATCTATGGATTATGTGTCCTCTATGCAAACTGAACAAAAACAAGAGTCATTTCTTCTATCAGATGCAAACACATTTTGAAAAAGTTTTGTTTTAACTGAATGTATTTTTTGTGTCCCAGGTATTGTAGTGGAATCATATGGGATTGATCTATTTACATATTCGATTCCAACATACCAAAAAAACATGCACAAGACAAGAACTTTATAACTTGAAATCTCTCAAGAAAATGATTGAAGATTGAATATAAATTTGAACACGTTCAAATTTATATATCCTGTGTACATACATGTAACATTTATATATAGACACACCTGCACACATCCATTAATGGATTATATTCATGGCTTAAAGCCCTTTT
>ML832466.1:0-13527 GCA_009831015.1 Picea engelmannii | reverse complement strand
TTTTGTAAAATAAATCATTATCTTCTCTTTTACATAGAATTTCAAATATAAAAACATGGAATGTTGAAGGAGGAGGTGAACCTGGCCATTAAGTTTTACCAAAATCCAAAAAAGTGTCGTAATACAACTCAAATTCCACATGATAACAACAACAACAAGTGTCATGAACGATGATGGGTCTAACAAACCATGGTTTTTGCTGCACAAATGTATTGATGGAAATTTTAACTTCTTTGTGCCCTTATTTGAACTTATTGAACAACTCTATTTGTGTCATTGGAAATATATGTTTTGGATGTTCTTCATATTATTTTCATGCTATTCTTCATCGCAACACATCCCTTGTATGTGGTGAAACACGAGATTCTTCCAACCAACAATTACGGGCCAATTCTTTAACATTTTTTGCAAGTCTATCTTTGTAGGGTTGTCTAGAAATTACTATCCAACAAGCCAATTCATCATTTACATCTATTTTCAATCGACATTTTCTATGTTTGTGCAATGTTTTTCTTGACGTTCCCATCATTTTTTCCATCTGTCGTGTCAAACAATCTCTTATATTGCTAGATGAAACAACTGTTGTTTGTATCACTCTACGTGCAACATAGACATATTATTTTCGATATTTTCCAAAATATTTTAATACACTAGTTATATTGTTAAAGACATTTTGTTTCACCTTTGTATCCTTTGTCAACTTTTTAATAACCAATAATGATTTATCTTATTTTAACTTTCTTGACTTCATTAGACAAAGTAGAAGTTGAGCTTGTATTGTTACTGATTCATCTTTGAAAAAAGTATTATGCATATTCTTAGTTCAATATATTATATAATGATTAGCTTGTTTCTTCCCAAATTTGTCAGTATCAACATTTTCTAATATTTCATCATGAATTTTGATAGATTCTCCTGCATATTTCAATTTAAAGTTTATATTAAAAAACATAACCCGAACACAAATTCACTAAATTATATATATATACTTGAGTGTTCATCTTGTATTATCTAAATTTATGCACATACCTATAAGTGATTCGTCTTCTTCTTCAATTTCAGTTTCAACGTCTTCGTCTTCAATTTCGGTTTCAATGCCTTCTGCTTCAATTTCGGTTTCAACGTCTTCTTCGAAATTATGAGACAAATCTATTTATGTTTTTTGAAAAACATCAAATTGTAATTACAATCAATTATATAATTTACAATATTTTAAATTTGAATTCTATACTTTGAATTTTGTACTTTCTGAATATAGTCTAAATGTGTGTCATGTGCTCGATCATCATATGTGCATGCATACCTGGTTGAATTTTTTTTTTGTCGAAAATATCTATTGACATTATCATCATTTCTTTCTTCAATATTTGCATGCTCTTGTTTCTTTCTCCAATAAATCTCTTTCCTTTGTTCTATTTAGCGAGTATCATCTCGAGTGCGATCAAATTTTCTCTTGTGCAAATATTTGTTTCCCATGACTTTTATAGTTATCTATAAAAGATATGTTCAACAAAGAATTTACCTTGAAAAAATGGTCAACATTTGTCTTTCAACATATAAATTGTTATTCCAATAAAAACTTGAACAAACATCATTTACCTTATTCAAATAAAACCAAAACGGTGATTCAAAACTTTGTTTAGGTGCTCTAGAAAACCATCATGTATCGACATCAATCCTCTTATTAAGCCTATGGAACAAAGGGAAGAAATAAAGAAAGAAAATAATACAACTGCAATCTGTAATAGAAATGTTTTGAAATTCCTATCTCCGAGCTCATATCTATCTGTCCATCTGATGAATTGTGTTAATGTGTTCAGCTGAAAGCCTATTTATACAATTTTGCATGCAATGAAATGATACGACGTGTCTTTTCATTTTTTCCGATCAACGAAATTCTCTCAACAACCTTTCCACTGAAAGAAGGTTTTTTCGGCCAAAAACATTGGAAACCGTTTAGTTTTGATGATTTCTGTTAGATTTTAGTCTTTCAGCCACAATAATAGTTTTTCGGCCGAAAGATTATTTTCGCCGAAAACATGAATTTAAGATTGAAAACAAAAACAAAAGAATTGCCCCAATCTTACCTGAAATTTGGAGGTTGCGGACTCCTGCAAATACCGAGTATTTGGTTTTGAAAATGACACCAGCATTTCAAAAATTGAATCTACTTTCAATTCCTATAATTTGTTTTCATTTTATTTATTTTTATCTATTTTTATTTAATTTAAAAAAAAATATTACATAATATTTTCAGCAGACATTATGAGTCGGTGAAATGAATATTGGTACCTCTAAAAATGTACAGTGGAAAATTTAGAAAAAAATATATTCATAATCCTTAAATTGTTCTTTTCAAAAGGGTATATTTAGATTTTAATTTTAAGTAAAAATTAAGATAGATAAAAGGTGTATAAAAATATGTGTTTAAAATCTGCAGTGTTTTTAGCTTGGTCAACTTCAAAAAATTCTAGAAATTATAATATTCATCCGTTAGATTCAAAATTATAGTCATAATAAAATAAAGTCTCTGTAGATGGTTGTAGTATATTTCGTTTCTTAAAAACACAAGTTTAATAATAGATACATTGTTGTAGGAAAAAGTAACTCATTATCATTCCTTTCATGTTTAAGGAACATAATGTTAAACAATTGTCAAATTGACATATCAAACCGTGATAAAATAAAAATTGAAAAATAGTCATTGGAAAGCTAACAAAATTATTCGCAAGTTTTGCTTTTACTGTAAACTGAAATTCTAAATAAAAAAAATACTTTTGTATGTCGGAAGTTGAAGAACTTGTGAAAATACGGTTTTTTTTCTCATAAAACAAGCAAAAGTGTAACCCATCTTCATGATTTCACCCCTAAATATTCATGTTTCTGCATAATAGATTACATATGGTATTGTACAAAAGAGGTATAGGATCAATGAACATTCCTATATTTGGTTTTTATCTGGACCAAATTTTCAGAGATGATGCCCACCACTACCAAAGATTTAGTTTCTCACCTTCCTTCAAAGTAGGAAGGAATATTATGTGAATATTTTTGTCTATTATTCTATAAGGGAAAAAATGAAAATGTAAAAGGGATGGTAAAAGGGGATAGTTTTAACATTACTAACTATAAATATCCAAAATTATGGAACTCTAACAGTATTTCTTAATTTATAAAAGGAAGTCTCATGTAAAGAGATAACATAGAGAGGAGGGGTTGGACAAGCAAATTTGAGTCATGCATAACTATTTATCAAGCTTGAAAGAATATGAGAACACTCTTTGCTTGTTATTGTATTTCTCAGATGAACTATTTCTTTGGAGGAAAATAATGGCAAGCAAATTCATGATTTGTTCATACAATGGTGCACTTTTGTTTATTATGTTTTGCAAATGTTTTCAGCTTGTCACTACTTTGAATTATTATTTGTAGAAGATGATGATGAATGAGTTATGATCTCAGTTACAGGAACATACACATGGCCATCTATATGTGAATGTGTATTCTAGTATGATTTAATTATGTAATATAATAATGATTTCTATTTTTAAAATTGAATTATATTCGTATAATAAATTATGTTATTGTTAGAATAGGACTATAGTTTCACATTAAATATGATTTCATTGACATGTTAGGATAGATTTTCATTTAGTATTTAGTCTAACTCTAGTGAAACCATATCTCTTGGTAGATTAATTCATATAGTTAGTGGAAATTGGGCCCACATACCGATAGAGGTTGCCATACCAAACGAGAGTAGGTCTGATTGGGGCCTTCCATCGAGAAAATCTCCCTCATTTCGACGAGGGAATTTATACCTATCTCAACACTAAATTATCTCTCAAAATATCTATTAACTCAGGATTTTTATCCATTCTCTTTAGATGATCCTCCTCATATCTAGGTTTCTTCTTTTGAGAATATATATTCCTATATTTTGGATATGGGAATTTATCTTACAGGTGTCCATAAATATGGCATTAGATACACCTGAATGGGATACCTTAATAATCTATAGTCAAGTGAAAATGGTCAAAACCTCTCCTTATTTCCATAGTTTGTGCTAGTCTCTTTCTTATATCCATACCTACAAGTATATGGGCCAAACCCATATACCCTCACTCATGATAAGAAAAATAATGTTTGTAAAACATGATCAAGGAATTTATTATTTCATCGAATACTTATCCCTATCATATAAGTAGAGGTATCTTTGGAAGTCTTACCCAAACTAGGAGGATATCCAAATGAGTTTATCTTGCATCAAAATGAAATTGCCATTTTTTGAGAAAGAGTGGTTGTGTTCACCACTTTAACCTTTTGTGAAGTATTTTTTCAACATCCACAATCAAGAAAATAAAAACCATCCACTCTCTTACTAAACTTAATGTTCGATGGGTGTAATATAAAATGGCCTTGAAGTTAGATTTTGTCCATACCTTCAATGTTTCGTTATGCATTCTTCTACCTATGAATATGCCTACTAGTAGTAGGTCCAATCATCTCCAATATATCATTAATCCTTTTATTTTATCCCATAAGTGGGTTGATGGGATCCTACATAGTTTTTACACATCTACAATGATTTTGTTCCCTCCCACCCTCCATGTTTCGTGACCCTAATATATTTGATATAGGGTTAGGAGAGCCACTCACATGTTGTTATTCCAACAGTTCTCTAATGAATATTGACTCTATTAACCAATCATTTCTTTTTTCTATGACATGGAAGGGAATTTCAAAATCTTTGCAGGTATCAACTAGATAAAATGCATTGAAAACACTATCATTAGACGATAATAACATCCTTTACTCTCCTAACCTTTGGATTAAATTCCAAGTATATTCAAAATATGACCCAACATACTTCTTAGGTGGATTATCATCCCTGTTGTATCCTTTTCATCACTTGAATGAGAAAAAGAGGGACACTTGCAAGTCAAGTTGGGTCAGCTGGACAGGACAAAAGTTAGTGAAAGAGTTAGAAACATCAAGCACAAGAAATAAACAAACAACAAAGCTAACAACAATTAAAGAAACTAAACTAAATTGCATGAGGGAATTAGAACCAAAATCAACCAAATAATTGACCAATATTCATGCCACCATTGGATAGATTGTATTAGTGGGAAAACGCCAAATAGAAATGGAGACTTATGGGTCCCCTCTTCCTCCAAGGGAGGGCTCTTGAACCACCAATGAGAGAGATATTCTTACAAATATAAAACTAAATGGAAATGGTGAAGAAATCCAAAGCTCATTCACTCAAGAGGTGATGTGAATGTCCCAATGAAATGGTGCTTGTATGCTCCAATGAGGAAGGAGGTTCCTTGTAGGAGAATAGAGGCGGCATAAAAATACAAATAGATTCTTGAAAATATAGTGCACCCATGGCCTCTTTTTATAGAAAATCTTTGAGGCATTATCCAACCAGTCTTTAGTGTGAAAAAGGGGCCCTTTAGGTCTTTCACCATCCCCCCACTCAGATTCAACTCATATTTAGGGGTCAAATCGACTTGGGAGATGAACCTGGAGTGTGTGGGAGGACAACCAGAATCATTAATGTGCCATTTTGAGGTGTGCATGGAATTTTTCATCCACAGTCGCGCATCGGGCACATGTGTGCTTTCCTTTCATTTTCGACTGGCGCACATGCATGCACTTCCTTTATATTCTGGGCGGATTCTAATTTTATAACAAGTTGTATAGTTTGTTCCTTTTGGAAATGCATTTTTGGGCCATGAATAAACTAATAGGTGTTTGGAGATGTTAGATTCATGTAACCATTTGCGGACAAAATTTTAGTGATAACAGATTCCCCCTAATGTGTGAGGTTAGGAGCATATGTATAGCCGAAATACATCAATGTTTCTTCTACTGAGAGTACCATTGTAAGAAATAGTGTTGAGAGGAATTGTAAGAGCGACCCATTCGAGTGAGAGGGGAACCTATGGGACCCAAACCTTTCTCTGTGTGTGGAAAAAAAAAAACAACTGTGTACAAACAAGGTGGCCATGCCCCATGCTCGTGTCATGTAACTCAAAATGTGTAATACAATAACTGAAGTTGTATATTGATGTATATAACTACAGTGCCCTCCATGGTGGTTTGATAATGGCAGAGGACAATTATGATGGTGAAAATACTATGAAAAGAGGTGATGACACCTATAAGAAGTGTCGATAATTCATGGGCAATGATAGCCCAACAAATTTCAGAGGTCTTTGGAAAATATAAAAACAAATGCAATAGTCACAAAGTAAGACCCACCGTAACATGAGATAGTGTTGAAGTTGAATGTTATGGGGGTCAACGATAACAAAGAACAATGGTGGTTTTCTCTGTGTCATCTGAGACTCCTCAATGTAATTGAATGAGATTCAAGATACTGTCTCCCTCCTAGAAACTGTGTTGATGTCGACAAAAATGGAGACACAACTCCAAGAAGCAAAGGGATTCATGAAATCCACTGGATGAGATCAGGAACTAATGAGGTATATGGATGAAGTCAAGACACGATAAGACCCAAGACTACCCATGGTTGGGGATATATGTGAAGTATGAGTGGCAGCAACCATGAAACTGGGTCTAGTGTCAGGGGGATGACTAGATGTGGGTTAAATTGTGCCAGAGGCGTGACAAAGTGTACAAACTCAAAGATTAGGGTACATAGACTATGGGATACTCAGGGTTTTTATGGACGATGTCAAGAAGAGTATAAGGTAATGAATTCCCCAACCAAGGGAGACACATGTTATTGTGCGAGAAAATAAGGGTGCTAAAAGTGATAACAAAAGCTATGTAAATGTAGGAAACAAAGACTTTGTACAATTACCAAATGAATAAAGAATAATTCGGGATAAGTGTGAAAATATAGAAACGGGTGCCCCAGTGCAAGATGGTTTGGCCTGTGAGGGTGCAAGTGGCATGGATAACTTGTGGAGGGTGGGGGCCCCATAGGTGGGTTTATGTATGAGGTAAATGAATGGAGGGAAATATGCAGGTGGGTAAACTGATTGTGGATGAAATGGAAGGTTAATTATACTATGGGGGTGTAGTGAAAGTGAAACCATGGTGAGAGATTAGGGGAGTCCAGTGAAAAGGATAGCATGATGAGCAGAAGAAGTATGTGGCTGATTCTCGAACATGAAAATGACTATAAAGACTCCCCTCCCTAGTGGGTGGAAGCAACATGAGTGTCAAAGTGCCAAACGAGACTATGAATGGGACAAATCATGTGGGCGAGAATGCTATTGGGTGATAGTACTTGAAATGCGGTGAAGGTGATAGTACTGCAGAGCCGGGTGGGAGGTTCCTACAGGTAAATATCAAAGGGTGTGATGGGGGGATGCAATTGATATTCAGAGGGAATGATTACATTCCAGTGTCGATCATATACCTGAAGGGGTTGCATATATGCGTTATGACCAAGTACCTGCACACATAAAAACTAAATACCCGATGTGGACGATATCTAAAGATAAAGAACAAATAACATTTATCTGATAATTTTGAATATGAGCATGCATACCTAGGCATGATGTGAGAAAAAATCTCCCCCGAGGTGGAGGATGGATGGTGACCCATGGAATGTTATTGTGTAGGTGGCAGGATCATGATCTCATGGCTGAAGACAGATCAAAAAATGGATGCTGTGAGCTCCTGTAATTGAGTTCAGAAGTTTGGCAAAAGGGACTATATATAGTTGTGGGGCCCATAATGCCACCTCATTTGTACTTGTTGTCATAGTGAGTTTACGAGAGATTGGAGAGGAGATTTGGAGATTCCAGGAGATTGATCTAGGTTAGTGGTCTCATCCTCTTGCATAGTATGTAGGATTTCATTTTTGGGCAGGGACGTACGGATGGCCATACTGGGGGTTTTGTGTGAGGGTGGGCCCCTAGTGTGGGGGCGATCGAAATATTCTAGCACTTCGGTGTGCGATTGTAATTAATATAGTCATGCACAGGGGTGATTCAATGAGAAAAATAGGTGTACATTAGATGTGTTCCTGTTCGAGGTAGAGTTGCGCACTTGTGCACTATTGTTTCTCTGACAACTACGCATGTGTGCATAACTATGTATCGAATAGGCGCATATGAATGCACACTTGTGTGTGTGATAGGGGTGCATGAATGCATGCCCATGTCTTTGACAATTGCACATTTATGCACAAATATGTGAAGAATAGGTGTGCACATGTGCGCGCCTGTGGGGAAAACAACCATGCACATGAGGCAAAGCTGAGGGGGTGTAAAAACTTATATTTTTTGAGATTTGGTGTTTTTTGTGGTTTGTGATGTATGATCAAGTATTGTTTATGTGGACGCATGAGACTAGTTTAGGATTCCAGTCCACTGGAGGGAGAGGGATTGGGCACACCTCAGGGAGGTGGTGAGGGATGAGGAGTCAGGTGTGCGATGACCTTTGGCATCCCGTGGGTTGATAAAGTTCTTTGACTGCTCACTATTGTGGGCACAGGAGTACCTATTGTAGTTTTGGATACTTATGTGGAGCACTGATCTACAGTGCTTCATCATTTGGGGGAAGCATCTCACATTCTCTATGACAAAGGATGTGTATTTCTTGACTAGGCTCCCTTTTCGGGGAAGCGTTCTACCAGTTGATCTCATGTTGTCAGGGGATGGAAAATTGGCTAACTTGGCATGAACGTATTGTACCAGGGAGGACTTTATGTTGGGCTCGGTGGTGAAGATTGGGGCAATGGACACCCTTGTGCATCATTGCATTACATCGATGATTGTGAGGGTCTATGGATCCCTAACTACTCAGCGGATCAGTGGTGGTCAGCTAAGGATCATGCAGAGGGCATTGGGTGGAGAGAATTTTTCCTAGGGATTGATGCTACATGCCACGATGATGGGGTAGCTCAATAGGTGTCAAGCTATAGACTTAGGGGATTTTTCCATTGGGTCGATCTTGGTGGCCTGGTTCTTGGAGAGGGTGCCAATGTTGCACCTGATAGTTTTGTTGGATGTGCCTAGTGTGCGGGAGCCACGATTGATGTGGTGGGCATCAATATTGGTGCGACATGGGGGTGGGGAGGGTGGCCATTACTTTACAACCAAGCTAGCACATGTGTGGCATCGTATGCCATAGATCATCCTGTGATATCCGTATGGAGGGATGGACTATCATTGGGATACAGACATGGTCTTACCTCTTGGAGAGGTTTGGGACCACTGAGGTATGTTGATGTATTTGATGTTATGTGTTTTGGATAGTATAACATTTTTTTTTATGTATGGATGGACGTTGATGCTATCATTTTTTTTTTGTGTGTGTAGATGTGGGGCAACATGGACAAGAGGTAGAGTTGGTGAGAGTGTCAACTCGTCAGGGGCTTGAGAGACTGTTGTGAGGAGAGCCACGGGTAGGGGAGAGGTTCTGAAGGGAAGAGGCTGGTGCGAGGCCAGATGATGCTGATAGAGATGGTAGGAGGCATTGATATGATGAACCTGGTGTAGGGCCTTCACATGCTCCTTCGACAGAGGCTAGTAAAGTGCTAGAGGAATTTCACCACCGATTGGAGGAGGTGCTATAGGGGGTTCCTAAGGTAATGTGGACACAGAACCAAGACAAGGGAGTCTTGGAGAAGTGTGTGGGCCTTCCAGTGAGGTTGTGGACCTTGATTCATAGAGAATCTATAGCAAGGGTAGTGATGACTGTGTGACTGCCCCCAGGACCTGGAGGACTATCGGTTGGTGGGGCACCTCCTCTAGAGAGTGGACCAAGTGGTGGTGCACTAGAGGCACCATGAGTGGCTTTGATGTGTATATATGTTTGTATTTATATAGGCCTGTGAGCCCATTTTGTATAGGGTAGTGTGACACCTATTTTATACCTATAGGGATGAGGGGGTTCACCTACTTATGGTCGATGTGCATGCTGTACTATTTTTTGTAAACATTGATGGCACGCTGATCGATATATATATATATATATATGAATGTACATTTTTGGTACTTTTGTGGAGTTCACATGTGATGATGTTTTATGGTGATTCTTATGATGTCTAATATATATGTTGTGAAATGCTTTGATAATTCATGTATGTGTAATGATGTCTTGATGTGATAAATGCCAATCTAACTCTAGGTTATCCATGTTATCTGCTATTTGATTAATTTTTTGTGGAATATGTGTAAATGTGATTGAATCAAAATGTCAAGGTAAAAGTCTAACTTGCAGGTATTTGTGGAAGAGGAAGGGATCGTGGACACGGTACACATTATTGAGTTGCAAGACGATGAGATGGGAATCTAATGGGACACTAAGGTGGAAAATATGACAGTGACTGGCCTCAATAAGGAGGTCGATGACAATTGTGTATTCTCCTTGGTTGTTGGTTGTTGAGCCCAAACATATGGCGCTGTAGTGGAGTAGTTCATGTGAGGGGGAATAGAGGGCCCAAAAGGCCGAAGCGAGATTGTGTCCATCGGCTAGCCCTGTCAGTGTAACCAATGTGGTAGGCCGATTGAAGAGTCATCTATCAATAACAAAAATGGTAGATCAACCATAAGGCATGGGGGAAAAAAGAAGACTAAAAAACTATATAAATGTGTAAAAAAGGAAAAATCCTACTACAGAGTGGCTACGCCTAGGTGTAAAACGTTTTTAGGTATAACTTGTTGATGAGTTCTTTGATAGAATGGCCTTCTGGGGAGGCTAGGATGTAGGCACCTTTAGTGAGGCAGTGTTGGATGATATAAGGTCCATGGAATAAGGAATCAAATTTTTTGTCGTCGAGGGTATCGTGATCAATGTCGTAGGCAATAACGAGGTCTCCTTCATTAAATGAGTGAAGGTTGGCATGGTGGTTAAAGGTGGCCTTTGAACATTTTTGTGTTGCCTCATTGTTCTGTAATGAAGACCGACGGTCTTCATCTAGTGACTCTAAGTTCAACAAGCACTGATCTATTGGAGCAGTGCCAAGTAAAAACTTGATGGCGATGCGTAAAGTGGGAATTTCACACTCGATGGGGAGAGTGGATTCAACCCCATGGATGAGATGTAATGGTGTAAAACTAGTGGCAGTTTTAACTATCATGCGATAAGACGATAGCGCTAAAAACAACATATGGTGCCAATTGGTCTTATGTTTGTTGACAGTATGCTGCAACATGGTTTTAAGGACCTTGTTGACCTCCTCTACCTATTTGTTGGACTGAGGGTACTAGTAGGGGGAGGTGAAATTGTGAGAGAATCCTAAATTTGGGGAAAGTTCGACAAAGATCTCATTCTCAAAGTGTTTTCCATGATCAAAGACCAGTTGTAATGGTACATCAAAGTGGGAAATGACATGATTAAAGAAAAAATGTGTTGCGGTGTCAGCGGTGTTTTTGAAGGTGGGCATGGCTTCACCCCACTTGGTAAAGTAATCGACTACCACGATAATGTACTTATGTCTGTTGTTGGATGGAGGGTTGAAATTCATGAATTCAATGCCCCATTTGCAAAAGGGGTTGGCAATGATGACTAGGTGTAGAAGAGCGGGTGGCGCTTGTTCTTAATGGGCATAAAGCTGGAATTTGTCACACCATTTCATAGCATGGATATAGTCATGAAACAATGTGGGCCAGAAGTAGTCCGCATGAATGATTTTATGGGTAGTGGACATCCCTGAGAGGTGACCACCATAAGTGCCGCTGTGGAAATCATTTAAAACTCTTGTTAGAAAAACAGGACCGTGGAGCAATAAAATAAAAAAAATCCAGAAACAAAACACAAAAGATACATAATACAATAGAGACACATATTTATGTGGTTCACCTAGTTTGGGCTACATCCACCGGATAAATTTCTAGGTCCTTCCTTTATTATTATCCAGCAAATGAAGGGATACAACCTACAAAAAACCCGTTGTAACTTCCTCTTCTTTCTCTCACAGTATCCTATATCATTTTTATAACCCTAAATTGCACCATACATGCTTACCTGGCATCAGTCCATATCATATCCCTTCTTTGCTAAATCCCTACTCCATAACTGCACGCGTGTACACGCTGGCTGACCGAAAATAGCTCGCGTGGATCGACAAAAGCATGAAAAAAGGAAAGTTTTTGACGGAACACAAAAGCTATGGGTGAGTTAATATAAACTCCTGGCCATGCATGACTGAGGGTTCGTCCAAATACCTAGCTCCTTCTATCCTATAAATGAAGGGGTAGGGGTCCCATTTGGAGGAGGAAAAAATACAACAAATAAACTCTACCCATTTGCGTATTCCCATTGTCCCAACCCTTTAGCCTTTCCTGATGCCAAAGGAGATACAAAGAAAAATAGTTGGAGGATAGTAGAAGAGGAGCCTAGGATTAGGTTTGTAGAGTGGTGGCCAATCTCAACTTTTGTAAGTTGACTCATTCAAAGTAATAAAGAAAATGATTTTTCCATCCCAGTTCATGAACTTTTCATAGTTTGACTAGTATATGTTTTGATTTATAACCCATTAGTATATAATTAGGATGCATGCATAGTTGTTGCTTGTCTTGTATGCATGTCATCTTTGGAAGGAGTATTGTGAACAAGTAATCAAGTATAACGGAGGATCGACATCAAACGTCGAAAAAAAGGTAGGTTGATCTTTCCATTCATTTACTAAGAAAAGGGGATTTAAATCTAGGGATGAAGGTAGAAAGTAGTTTTTCTTCGATCATATCTGCATGAAAAGTTTGAACTCTATTTTCTAGTCTGTAGGGAGATTTCCCTCACAAAATAATTGGCGATTGTACTGGGGAGACTCTCTAGGGTTCCTGGAACTTTATTTAGTTTTTGGGTAGTTTTAAAGACTAGTTTCTCTTGTCTATTTTTTCTTTTAGTTTCTGTAAGGTTTGAGGTAGCAGAGAGTCTGATTTTCCATACCAGCTTTCTTTGATTTTCTTGACTCTGTTTGTCAAGAACTAAAGAGGTACACATGGTCTGCATAAGGTATACACGCATGTACCTGTGCCCTACTCTCTTACAGCCCGCATGTGAACACTAGCTGAAGAAGTATCAGTAGCATGTAGCATTCAGAGAACTTCGGAGGTAGTCAACCTCTTCCCTGTCAGAATCACACATTCTTAGGGGGTTTCCTAGAATTTTGTCTGAGTCTTGGTTGTTTGCAATCCTATCTCAGATTGTTTTTTGCTTTATCATTTTTCCTTTCATTATTTGTTTTTCTGTTAAAAAGAGTGTCCAAGACTGCAAGGGATCCTGGTTATCGATATCAGTGGTCTCTTCCTAGTTTGGTCTGTCTGTTTTCATTTTTTCTTAGATTTTAGATATACACGCAGCCTGTACAAGGTTATCCCATGTGTACACACATTCTGTCTCTATCCAGTGTGCGTTCACATGCGTGCTATTAGATTAACAATCGTGTGCTTGTACAGAATACTTTTTGTTGAGGGTAAGGCAATCATCCTTTCCCTTTATAAGAATTATTCCTATCAGGTGTTCGAATCTCTATCTGAGAAGTCAATAGCTTAGGATTAATCTTACCCTTAGCTTTCTTTTTCTCATAAA
>ML832465.1:107383-118153 GCA_009831015.1 Picea engelmannii | reverse complement strand
CTACTGTGATGATTGTTAGTGCTATTGCTTTATATTTTCAAAAGGATATTACTCTTGCTTGTTGTTTTGTTGACCTTGCTCCAGGTCATAGGTAATTACCCTGAGGAAGCTATAGTGAAGGTTGCAGAAGGCAACGTGCTAAATGAGAGACCATAAATGAAGCAATCATCATTGGAAAAGAAGAAGGTGGCTTGCATAAGCTAAAGGGTCACTTAGAAGCTACCATGACCCACGCCATTGAGAATCCATGTGAACTTTGGCATAGAAGATTAGCTCACATTAACTACAAGGCTCTACCATACATATGCAAAGCGGTCATAGGTTTACCAGAACTCAAGGTTGACCATGAAGGCGTATGCAATGGATGTGCACAAGGGAAGAACATCAAGAACCCTTTTTCGAAGGGAGACAACAAAGCAGAAGGAGTCCTAGAACTCATTCATTCATATGTGTGTGGCCCAATGCCATCGTCTTCCATTAATGGGTATGTATACTATGTATCATTCATTGATGATTATTCTCGTAAGACCTGGTTGTATTTCTTGAAATCTAAAGATGAAGTGTTCAACAAGTTCAAGTAATTCAAAGCCTTGATAGAGAATCTTTCTGAAAGAAAGATTAAGACACTCAGGTCAAATAATGGAGGAGAATATACCTCAAAAGAGTTTGTGAACTTCTGCAAAGATGTTGGAATCAAGAGGGAACTCACTACTCCCTATAATCCTCAACAAAACGGTGTAGCTGAACGAAAGAAAAAAAAAACAATAATGGAAGTTGTGAAGACTATGATCCATGATCGAGATCTTCCTATGTGCTTATGGGCAGAAGCAGCAATGGAAGTTGTATATGTGCAAAACCGATTATCCCATAGTGCACTTGGGCTCAAGACCCCGGAAGAGATGTTCACCGGAAAGAAGCCAGAGGTAAGCCATCTCAAAATATTTGGCTGCCCAATATTTATTCATATACTGAAAGAGAAGAGAAACACGCTGGAACCTTCAGGAAAGAAGGGAATATTTGTGGGATACTGTGAGGTCTCCAAGGCCTTCAGAATCTATATACCAGGTCACTGTCACATTGAGATCAGTAGGGATGTGACCTTTGATGAAGATGCGGTGCTCAAGAAATCTGGAAGATGCCAACTTGAGGAAGTATATGAAGAGGAACCTGTAATCCCCAGTATTGCAATGAGGGAGGTTCCGAGTGATCTGAAAATAGAAGGCTGACTTGTTATGCTTTGCAAGCACCCTCTACTTCATTAAAATAAACTTTATAGGACCTTGCTTCATGTGTTAAAATATGCAAAATAAACTTATGTGTTAAGTTCATGTATCTTCTTGTAAATGCTTATGTGTGAGGATATGTTCCTTTAAATGGTTATATATGTACTTTCAATAAATACACAGCAACATAACTTGCAGTGAATAAACCATCAAAACTCACAACAAGAACAACATGATAAAGGAGTTCACCCCCCTCCGGGCTACATCTCCTTGAACCTCCATCAATGGACTTGGCTCATTGGGATTAATTTGTCAAAAGTTCTTTTACAAGATTTTGCTCAACTCCAATGGAAAAACATACTGTACCATTGAGATCATAACACATAAAAACCCCAAAAATGACTAATAGAACTCTAAAAACGGATCATGGCTCATCCGGGCATGACGTCTTCTACATGTGGCCATAAACTTCCATGAACTTCTCTTTGGAAAAAACACCTGTAAAAGTCCTCAACAACCTCTAAAACCTGTCCCAATGTGTTCAAAGCATAACAATTAGCCAAACATGATTATTCAATCACAGAAAACAAACATAGGCTCACCAAAACATGTCCTCCATCAATGAGGGCTTCAAGCTCCCTGGAGCTTGCTGAAACTTCAATGGCTAAAAACCTGCAAAATAAGTCTTCAAATGGCCTTGATAACAGTGCCAATGGATCCAGGACGTCCAAAAACCTCTCGCTGGGCTTTTACGGCACCTCAATCGGCCAAAAAATGAAAAAGTTAGGCCTCCTCCATTTTCCTCCTTCAACCTTGCTGAAATTGGTTCGCCAAAATGCACCCTTGTTGCATGAACCCAACACACATGCCATTTAAGGCGTAAAAACCCGGCATCGGGCGCAACCGTGCCAACGGTGCAAACCGTAGGATGGTTAAGGGCGCGCCAGCCCCTTATCGCCTAGCACCTGGGCGTATGAGTCATAACACGACTTCGTGCTTATAATAAAAAAGGCCCTGTTTTATGATCGAATGAAGTACTGACACATGTCAAGTCAGTTTTTTTAAACCGTTTAAACCACTTTTAAAAATACCCCGCGCGCATATAGTAAAGGTCACATGGCAATGGATATGACCACGGGTCTTAACATTTCAAATTTTAAAACCCCGCGCAATACGTATATATATACGGTCACATAACAACGGATAGGACCACGGGTCGGGGCTAAGCCCCGACCCGACCCCCCGCCAAACAAAACAAATTGCAACTTTAAATACTTTTAAACCCACATATATAATAAGCAACAACTCGTGGTCTATTGGTCGGGACGATTATGCGAAGGCGCTATATGGTGGGAGGTCCGGGGGTGGAACCCCACGGACTCCAAAATGTTTTGACAAACAAAACCAAAATTGGGGTGCCACCTGGCAGCCCATGACTGGGCCACGTGGCACCACACCATTTGTCGAAAATGATGCCACGTGTCACAACACGATTCGCCCAGATGTCAACCATCAAGGTCTGCCACGTCAACTGCCACATGTGAGTCGTACCCTGCCATGTCATCATGTACGCATGTACGGTCAAGCCACGTCACCTCTGCCACGTCAGCGTACGACATGCCACGTCAACATCCGTACGGACTGTACAGACTGCACAGTGAACATCCATTTTTTTTTTACCTGTTTGACGATTCGGACAGATCGCGATATCTCTCGCTCCCGACGTCCGTTTGAGACGAAACGAATTGCGTTGGATTCGTGACGACGAGGGCTACGCTCTCGTTTGTTTTGAAGCAATTCCGAGAACGTTGATTTTTGGGCTAAAATTTGACCCCTGGTCCAGATTTTGATCACACCTTCCCACTGAAAGGCTTTTGGACCCACAAAAGCTTATGATCATCTGTCTGCTTTCAAGTTCTTTCAACTGATTTTACTTGAAAAGTTTTTTCGACAATCACCTAAATACCTTGACATGCCTCGCACTGCAACTGGCTATGTCCCTCAACCACTGTTCTCTGGCTGCTGCTGACCCACTGTTCTCTTTGTGTTTGGAAGACTGCCAACCTTCCCACAGAGAATCAAGTCCCTCTTTCGAACTCTTTGACGTCAACACAATCAGCTCTCCAATGGCTGCAAAAACTTTCCTGCGACATCTTGTCACAAGCCAAGAAAACCATCAATCTTGAAAACAAATTATACAAGACTGAAAAATGATGCCAACAAAGTCTTTTTCTTCAAACAAACTGTCGCATCTTGTACTTCATCAAAGTACATGGTGTTTTCCTGCATCTCGGTGTACTCAAAATCAACTTACAAGTCAACAAACACCATCGACTAAACACAAGTTGAAAAACATGATCGACACAACATAGTCGTCAGACAATCATCGACACCAGTCGGAACTCATTTGAAACATATCGACCTTCCCAAACTGACAAGTCGACAAACATGATACACAATCATGTTACAATCATGAGTCATTCATGATGAACTTTCACCAGTATACTGCTTACACATACATAAAAACAAATGCATGTGCATGACTTTTCAACTCTCCTTCCAGTACGAACATAGGTACATAACCCAAAAACATGTGGGTACATAAGAGTTGAAATGAAAAAGATAAATGGCTGTAACAAGTGAACATCATATCCATCTTTTACATCCTCCTGGAGAATTGATGCAACAACAAAAATGCCTCCAAAATGAATTGCATTCACAACAGAAAAATGCAAGCTTTACTTGCTCAAGAAATCCAACCATTTCTTACCAAGCCAACTCAACGATGACTTTTTTTGCTGGAAATCGTCCTCTTGTGAATCATCTTGACTTACATCGATGATGGAATCTCCTCTTCCATTCTTGCCAATCTCTTTATCCAACTGCTTCTTGTGCTGTGGATGAGTGGTTGGATGCAACGTCCAATATTGGTCAATGGGATGACCCCGCTTCTGACAATGAGTGCAAATCTTTTGCATCCTCTTTTCGCGTTGTCTTTGCTTATAAAGTTTTCTGAAAGCGGTTAATCTTTTCCAACATTTCGAAACATGATGGTTATATAAACCACAATATGTACATGGATTCTTTCTTCCATTTTTACATACAAATTTATCACGCTTAACATAATCAAAATCAACTGAATGATAAGCAGAATTATACCTTCAACATTCACCTTTATTGCCTCTTTGAGGAGGTGAATCTGAAGAGTTACAAGCTCTCCTTTGAAGACCATCAACAATGTTTTTGTCCTCATCCCTGTCACAACTTTCTTGTTTCACACATTTGCATTCATCTTGAACACAAGCCTTGCATGCTGGAGGGATTGAACTTTCAACAAAAGTTCTTGAACTTTCACCTTTAAAGCCTTCTTGAGGAGGTGATCTCGAAACAAAATTTGTGCTTGAAACTCTTTCCCTTGTCTCCTCGACTTTGGAACTTGCTCCATCTCTTCGTTCATATCCAAGACCACAATACTTAGGTCTTTCTTCAACAACAATAGGCTCAACAATGCCTTGTGCATGCTTGCCCAAACCTCTACCTTCATAGCCCATTTTTAATAATAACTTGGACCCTATTCCCCTTGTTTGATTTTCAAAACCACCAAAACATTCATCTTGAGAGGAATTAGAAGATAAACTAACATTGCATACCTTATGTTCATGCATGTACTAGGTAAGGGTTTCCTTTGCCTCATGGAGTTGAATCTCCATCTCATGCAACTTTGCAAGAAGTTGGTCTTTCTCCTTCTTCATGGCCATCAACTGCTCTTCAAGGGCAATGCACTCATTTCTGTCTTCACACATCTTTTTCATCAAATCTCTCATGGTTAGAATCTCTTCTTTGTCAAAGAATTTAGATAATGAAGATGTATGGGAACTATCAATGCTTGAAGCTTCCTCCATCCTTGGAAGATATCCAACTTCAACACAAAACTTGCACAAAAACCAATAGCTAAATTTCAAGCTATCAATGGCAAACACATGAGCAAAACAAACTATGCTCTGATACCACCTGATCTAAAAATAGAAGGCTGACTTGTTATGCTATGCAAACACCCTCTACTTCATTAAAATAAACTTTACAGGACCTTGCTTCATGTGTTAAAATATGCAAAATAAACTTATGTGTTAAGTTCATGTATCTTCTTGTAAATGCTTATGTGTGAGGATATGTTCATTTAAATGGTTATATATGTACTTTCAATAAATACACAACAACATAACTTGCAACAAATAAACCATCAAAACTAACAACAAGAACAACATGATAAAGGAGTTCACCCCCCTCCGGGCTACATCTCCTTGAACCTCCATCAATGGACTTGGCTCTCTGGGATTAATTTGTCAAAAGTTCTTTTACAAGCTGCTGCTCAACTCCAATGGAAAAACAGACTGTACCATTGAGATCAGAACACATAAAACCCAAAAAATGACTAATAGAACTCTAAAAACGGATCATGGCTCATCCGGGCATGACCTCTTCTACATGTGGCCATAAGCTTCCCTGAGCTTCTCCTTGGCAAAACATCTGTAAAAGTCCTCAACAGCCTCTGAAACCTGTCCCAATGTGTTCATAGCATAACAATTAGCCAAACATGATTATTCAATCACAGAAAACAAACATAGGTTCACCAAAACATGTCCTCCATCAATGAGGGCTTCAAGCTCCCTTGAGCTTGCTGAAACTTCAATCGCTAAAAACCTGCAAACGAAGTCTTCAAATGGCCTTGATAACAGTGCCAATGGATTCATGATGTTCAAAAACCCCTAGCTGGGCTTTTACGGCACCTCAATCGACCAAAAAATGAAGAAGTTAGGCCGCCTCCATTTTCCTCCTTCAACCTTGATGAAACTGGTTTGCCAAAATGCACCCTTGTTGGATGAACCCAACACACACGCCATTTAAGGCGTAAAAACCCGGCATCGGGCACAACCGCGCCAACGGTGCAAACCGTAGGACGGTTAAGGGCGCGCCAGCCCCTAACCGCCTAACACCCTTGGGCGTATGAGTCATAACATGACCTCGCGCTTATAATAAAAAGGGCCCCATTTTATGACCGAATGAAGTACTGACACATGTCAAGTCGGTTTTTTTAAACCGTTTAAACCACTTTTAAAAATACCCCGCGCGCATATAGTAAAGGTCACATGGCAATGGATATGACCATGGGTCTTAACATTTCAAATTTTAAAACCCCGTGCAATAAGTATATATATACGGTCACATAACAACGGATAGGACCACGGGTCAGGGCTAATCCCCGACCCGACCCCCCGCCAAACAAAACAAATTTCAACTTTAAATACTTTTGAACCCACATATATAATAAGCAACAACTCGTGGTCTATTGGTCGGGACGGTTATGCAAAGGCGCTATATGGTGGGAGGTCCGGGGGTGGAACCCCACGGACTCCAAAATGTTTTGACAAATAAAACCAAAATTGGGGTGCCATGTGGCAGCCCATGACTGGGCCACGTGGCACCACACCATTTGTCGAAAATGATGCCACGTGTCACAACACGATTCGCCCAGATGTCAACCATCAAGGTCTGCCACGTCAATTGCCACATGTGAGTCGTACCCTGCCACGTCATCATGTATAGATGTACGGTCAAGCCACGTCACCTCTGCCATGTCAGCGTATGACATGCCACATCAGCATCCGTACGGACTGTATGGACTGCACAGTCAGCGTCCATTTTTTTTTACTTGTTTGACGATTCGGACAGATCGCGATATCTCTCGCTCCCGACGTCCGTTTGAGACGAAACGAATTGCGTTGGATTCATGACGACAAGGGCTACACTCTCGTTCGTTTTGAAGCAATTCCGAGAACGATGATTTTTGGGCTAAAATTTGACCCCTGGTCCAGATTTTGATCACCGAGAGAGCCGCAAAACTAGTGAGGGAAGTCGTAACTTCCCATGATGAGGAAATTCTAGAAGACCATGGTATATCATAAGTCCAAGAACCTCCTCAGATGACGATCCTCCATAAAAGGAAGCCAGCTTGGGCTAGAGAGCTTATTCAAGATGGAGAGAAGTACGATGTTCCCCGAGACAGGTGAAAATACCAAAGCCATTCTCCAGTTATACATCTTTGATGTGTGATCTTATAGAAGAGGAGCCTACCTGCTTTGAAGAAGCCATTCAGAGCAAAGAATGGGCAGATTCCATGACAGAGGAATACCAATCCATAATGAAGAACGAAGTATGGAAAATAGTTCCCAGACCGAAGAGTAAATATGTGGTATCCTCCAAATGGCTCTTCAAAATAAAACATGCTGCTAATGGAAGTATTGAGAAGTATAAAACAAGATTTGTCGCTCGTGGTTTTTCTCAAAATGAAGGCATTGACTATGAAGAGACATTCACTCCTGTAGCCAGATACACTTCGATCAGAACCATCATAGCTCCAACTAAGATGAAGTGGAAACTGCACCAGATGGACTTAAAGACAACTTTCCTAAATGGTGTCATTGAAGAGGAAGTGTATATAGAGCAACCTCAAGGATTTGAAGTTGAAGACAGGAAGTCTCATGTCTGTAGATTGAAGAAAGCCTTATACAGATTGAAGCAAGCTCCTAGAGCTTGGTATGGTCGTATAGACAGTTTCTTGACGAGCTTAGGCTTTGCCAAGAGTAAAAAAGACTCTAACCTCTACTTCAAAGTCATGAACGATGAGCCAATAATATTACTGTTATATGTGGATGACTTATTCTTAACCGAAGAAGAAAATCTCATCACTGAATGTAAGAAGAGACTTGCCTCATAATTTGAAATGAAAGACCTTGGCCTAATGCATTATTTCTTAGGTCTTGAGGTATGGCAGAGTCCAGAGAGGATCTTCCTTAACCAAGGGAAGTATGCAGTCGAAATCCTGAAGAGATTCAACATGTTGGAATGCAAGTCCATGAATACACCCATGGAAGCGAAGCTAAAGCTGTTGGTCGAAACTTTGTCAGAATTGATTGATGCCATGCTGTACAGACAAATTATTGGATCGTTGGTGTACATGACGAACACCAGACTAGACATTTGTTTTTCCATGAACACCTTGAGTCAGTTTCTGGTAGAACCCAGACATGTTCACCTAATGCCTGCAAAACATGTGATGAGGTACCTTAAGGGTAAAATAGATTTTGGTCTCAGCTATGATGGAGATCATGATTTCACATGGAGTGGATATACTGATGCAGATTGGGCAGGAAGTGTTTCTGACAGGAAAAACACTTCAGGATGCTGTTTCAGTTTGGGATCAACCATGATCTCATGGTAGAGTAGAAAGCAATCCAGCATTGCTCTCAGCACAGCGGAAGCAGAATACATTGTTGCATGTTCTGCGAGCTGCGAAGCTATATGGCTTCGAAAGTTGCTGACCAGTCTATTTGACCTAGAGATGGAAGCAACCACGATCCTATGTGACAACCAGAGCTGCATAAAGATGACATAGAATCCTGTATTCTATGACAGGTCAAAGCACATAGAGATCCGATATCATTATATCCGTGACATGGTGGAGAGAGGAGCCTTAAAGCTCCAGTACATTAGCGTGAATGAACAGGTTGCTGATGTGTTGACCAAGCCTCTATCTCGTGTAAAGTTTGAGCACTTTCGAGATAAGCTTGGTATAGTCCTAAAGGACCTTCCTCGAAAGGGGGAGTAGTTGCTGTGATGAGACATCTCTTGCTTCCGACCGGATGGTTGTGACGTAAAGCAAGATGATGTGATATGACTAACACCGAGCTTCCGGCTGGATAACTGTGATGTAAAGCTAGTCTAGTATCCTACTTCCAACTTGTTGGTTGTGACGTAAAGCAGGACGAGTACCTTGCTTTCGACCTGATGGTTGTGACGTAAAGCAAGATGATATGATGTGACTAGTACTGTGCTTTCGGCTGGATAGCTTTGACGTAAAGCCAATCTAGTATCCTACTTCCGACCTGATGGTTGTGACATAAAGCAGGACAATTACCTTGCTTCCGACCTGATGGTTGTGACGTAAAGCAGGACGAGTACCTTGCTTCCGACCGGATGGTTGTGACGTAAAACAGGATGATATGATGTGACTAGTACTGTGCTTCCGGCTGGATAGCTGTGACGTAAAGCCAATCTAGTATCCTGCTTCTGCCCTGATGGTTGTGACATAAAGTAGGACGAGCATCTTGCTTCCAGCGTAACAACTGTGACGTAAAGCAAGACGATGAGATGAGACTAGAACTGTGCTTCCGGCTGGATAGCTGTGACGTAAAGCCAGTCTAGTATTATTATGATGAGCCAGCCTCGTGTTGTGATGATGATGATGATGTATCCGTTTTACACTAATACATATTGATGCAGATGATGATTGCATTCCTTTGAGAATGACGATGCCGTCGATGAAGAAAACTTCCGATGATTTATAGATACGCCAGTAAGTGTTCCAAGATGATATTGATGATGTTGTCCTCTCACCCACTTGATGCTGTTGATGATAAATGCCTCTCTCTCTCGTATGATGCTGCTGAAGAATACCCTTCTTGTTAAGGGGGAGTGTTAAAATAATGTAACTGCAAAGTGTATTCTTATTATTATTTGATATATTATTCATTGGATCAATCCCCATTGCGGACTGATCATGTCGGTTATTATAAAGGACAAAATCCCCTTTTGCGGATTGGTCAAAAGATAATTGTAATAGGCAGAATAAGAAGTCGGCCCCAGAAGATATTAAAGAGGCCCCGAAATATAATAAAGGTGGTTATAACCACCCAGTTGGAGAAGTCCGCCTTGCCAGTGAAGAGACACTTCACATGTGCCAGTCTTGTATAAATAAATAGGCTAGCGCCTCACTTAGACACACAACTTACTTGTTCATTGAGAGACAAGTTTCAGAATTGCAGTTGGAGAAGAAAGAGAGAGAGTGGCACATCTTTGGGAGAGGATCTTCTGTATTAGCTTGTGTTATCTCTTGGCATTGTATTGGCTATCTATAATAAGGAGGTTTTGCTGGGTTTTCTTCCCCTAGAAGGTTTCCCAAGATAAATGTTGTGTCTCTTGTGATTGTGTATTTCTCAGTGATCTTGTGTTATGCTATTGTTATCTATTGAAATGCAAAGAACTATAATAATGTCTTAAACATTACCAACTATTGTGTCTAAAGGTCTCTCAATGTCTCCTAACAAATCTCTTTTTGCTTGAATTTCTCTATAAAATAGTATTCAAAATTGTGTGTGTTTGAGATTTTAAATCAATTGACACTTTTGGGAAGGGTTTAATTTTCCCTTGAGTGTTATCCTTTGCCTTTGATGTTGGCTAAGTGGCAATTTACCCAATGTATACTCTCACCTCACCTGTTTCATTTCCCTTTGAAAGTAATTGCATATTAATTTGACCTTAACAATGATGCAGTGGTTCCCTTTTCGAAGCAATGAGAATTTCTTAAATTGTAAACAAATTCTCCAAATAGAAAAACTATGATGTTTTAGTTTCTAGAATAAATCAACATTTTAAGCTAAAAGAGAATGAAGTTTTGAAATTTTTATACATGCTTTTGAATCAACACCCG
>ML832465.1:64570-75599 GCA_009831015.1 Picea engelmannii | reverse complement strand
GGTTTTACATAAGCTTTCCCTAGAGCCTCTTTCATGGCATAAAAGTTAGATACAAACACAAAATATGCACTGCCTAGCTTAGAAAGAATAAGATATATGCAACGCTCTTCCTCCATTTTTATCTTACATTCTTCACATAAAATATTGAGTGTTTTAAACTTAGATAGATAGTCTCCAAGGCAAGAAAAATCACTTGGACTCAAGGTCAGTATTTGATTTTCTAACTGTTGTGCTCAAATAATATTGAGTTTACCAAACACAGATTCAATCGTGTTCCAATCTTTTTCGGAGTCATCAATTCCTTGAAGGTGGTACCTTAAATCAGGAGAGATGAACATTCCGATTAGTCCATGTGCTTCGTCATTCCTATTATCCCATTTGGCTTTCTTATCATCATCACTGGGTGATGTTTCCTTTTACAAGGTAATCCGGTACAAGCCTTTACTTCTTAATAAATATTCCATATGGGATTTCCATTGGAAGTAGTTGTTGCTGGTATGTAAGACATTACTTGTGGAATCCATATTAAATATGCAGATAATGCGGATTTAAAAATTGAAACTAATGATCTGGATGGAAAGATCTCGAAAAGTTATGCGGTTTAAAAAAAAAACGCCACTGAAAGCAGACTTCCGATGTGAGAGTTATGCCCTTTAAAAAAAAAGGCATAAACGGTAACCAAATAACCACGTGATAGTGTAAGCTACTTTATGAAGTGACCCACTTTTATAAAGAGAAGTGATGATCACTTTTACAATGAAGTTACCTTATAACAAAAAAGTTGCATGAAAAATAAATAACTCCAAAATAAAATATACAACTACTTATAGTGATTCACTTTTATACTTGAAGTGAAATGCACTTTACAATTTTTAGCATGAACTTTTTCAAAAAAAGTAACAAAAGAGAGACTTGAACTCAAGATCTCTTACTTAATAAGGCAAGTTTTAACCAAATGGTCTAGCAAAACATATTGTAATGTTCAGAAGGAGGATTGTTGTTGTTGAAGACGGTCTTGGAGAGCATGCTAAAAAAAAACTCTTTTCACACAAGAAAAAAATTTCGCTTCTCGATGACAACAAGGGTTAGATCTCGGTTAGCTTATCCGGAAGTTGCACATTTTCCTATATGTTTCTGATTTGCCGAGATCTCACAGGGCGCGGGGCAAAGAGCATATGTAGATCTAAAAGAGTAGCAACCCGGAAATAAAAAATACAAATCGAAATCAAATCAAAATAAAACTTTGCAGAAATTTTAAAAATGCGTATTCAGGCTTTATATCTCCAGATCTGACTGTAATGGTCGTATCTTGGGCAAACAGAAACCTTTTTTAGTGAAATGAAAAGTGTTCCTTAATGAAACAAGTGCTTCAGCCAATGGAATAGTCCTCTCATCCCAAAAATGTACGAAAATGCCAGAAAATGGAGATGAGGCAACTCGGCTTCACGATCTCGATCTACAACAAGAGCGGGTCTTCAAACAAGCTCTGATACCATGTTCGACAACACATGTATTCCAACAGAGGATGAACACCTTCAATAACCACTAACATAACCAGATCAAAGATCAACACACCGATGTTTTCACGTGGTAAAACCCCTACAGGGAAACATCCACGACCCTAGCCAACACGGCCACTTGGAGCAATTTATTAATACAAATAAAAAGATTACAAAGAGATTTTACAAGAGAATTTCTCGCAATCGATCATCGACAAATGACCCTCCATGCTCTTTAAATAGAGATAATGGACCAATACGGTGTTAAGCCATAGATCAATGGTCGTTAAGATCAAGGAGATTATGAACCGTCGGATCACTCTATGTCGGGAACATATCATGACCGTTGGATTTCCTAACTACAAATGCATACTAAAGAAACACACTAAGAAACACACTTTTATCTAACGACATATTAAACCAAGTAGATCTTAACTAACTCCTAAGTGTCTAAATATTCTAACAGTTTTTTTTTTTTTTTATATCGTGCGTTGTTATTCTGCGCGCATTTTACTCTGCGCACTTCACCATGCTAGAGTTTAGTACGCCCCATCGAGCACCAATACTCTGTGTGCACCATTCACTAAATTGTCGGGCGACAACATATACTCATATTGCACGCACAACTACTTAACTCCACTGCACTATGCCAATATTGTGCACACCACGCGCGCCATTATTATGAATGTCAACACCACACATACTTCTTATGCGTATGCACATTGCGCAATGCCAAATTTAGCGCGTGCACCCGCACACCATCATTTCTTCGCGCGGCGCCAAATTTTAGCGCGCACACCAGAAAACCACTATTTTTCTACGCGGTACCAAAATTTAGCACGCACACCCGCAGACTAACATTTTTCCGCGTGGCACCGAAATTTAGCACGCGCACCAGCATACCAATATATTGTTGCACAATGCCTAATTTTATTTATCACAAGATTTTCACTGTGCATCATGCATTTTTAGTGCGCCCACCTGTGCACATTCACCTTTATTCGCATCAAATCCTTGTGAATTCCACTGCAGAAATTGGGGTTTTTTCCTAACTTTTTCCCCAATTTACCATAGACATTATGCAACCAAAAAATTCATTTAATTTCACCCCGATAACACCAATTCAACCTCTGCAACAACAAATCATTGTGGGTTGACATTTATGGGATGAATTTCCCCAAAATCAATTCACAAATTGAGAATTTTATGTATTAATCGTGCTCCAACTGTCATGGGTTCACTGTAACTTCAAATTCGACCAATTCCAGATTCAAATTTACTAGAACAGATATTAAATCAGGAATATCTCACCACATGGCCAAATTTCTTCAATTTTTGTACCATATTGTAGCTGGACGCTCTACAACTCGAAATTTGGCCACTTCGAAATAAATCCTCTATGAAATTTCGCTTCAACTCAACTTGTTCGGCCCATCCATGCTCAATGTTGAAAATTGTAGCTTTGATACCATATTGTAATGCCCCCGACCATCCATACCGGTCCACGCTATGCCAAATAAATCTTTTTGTTCTCTCTACGGAAAATACTGGAACATACCCAACATCTAACTGAGCTATGCCACATGAATTTTTCGAACAGTATGCAATTAAATTATATGTAGATAGATCTCTTGCAGAAGCATCTATTTATAAAACGTAAACATACAAATACATCTGTAAATACACGAATTCACACTGAAATAATAATAAACGTATACATGTAGCATATACTGGCAATACCCATAAAAATAAACACAGATATAACCACACATATAGTAACCCATAAAAATACACACGTAAATAACAATGCAACATGTAAATTTATCACACAATTGACACTTATCTTGGTAAGAATGTCACCAACTGTGTGTAGACCTTCCACGAACCTCCTAGCCTTAGACCGCACTGCTCATCACTCTCAGCAGTGGGTCACCCCGAGCTGGGACTAAACTCCACCCGGGTAAAGGGATTCCTAACCAGGCTAATGGCTCATGGACCACAGAAAAGACTCCGTCAAAGGTACTCACTCAACTAATAGCCTACAATCCCTCATTCCCCACATGCCTATCCCACCCCATGAAGTATGCCCCTTCTCTGCTCAACAGTCCTTCGTCTGCCCCACTTCCCTTCTGAGCTTTAGCAACATGCGGAATAGGAAGTCTCAGAGCACTGTAGCTGCAGTTCAACACCTTCCGAAAATCAATTCCCAACAAGTCTCTCACCCAGAGAGAAGTTTCTCATGGGCCTGACAACTCGCCTCTTCATTATCCCATGGGCCTGACAACCCGCTTCTTCAGTCCAACTCCCAAGATAACCAACTACACAAACATATATGGCAATGGATACGGTTCTGGTACAATGAAAGGAATGTCTGAAAGATAACAGACTGTGTGAGTGAAAAAAATGGTCTTGGAGTCATGGTTGAATGATGGAAGAGTCTCCCAAAATGAACTAGGTTCCAACAATATGTATGCATGTCCCCAACTTGACACTTGTCATGCTGGGAGCTAATTTGGCCCACTTGGACCCAACTTTAGAACTTGGATAAAATAATTATCCATACTTTATATTTTAAGAAATATTAATATAATATTCCTTTTTGGCTTAAGTTCCCTAGCTTATCCCTTTTCCTTAACTTTTAGGCCCCTCCCTTTCCCTAACTAGCGGAGTTTAGTCCCTCATCTCTTTTATCGTGGTCGGTCTGCTTGCAATGATATATTTTATATTAAATATGAGACATGTACTAAAACAGACACACTAGCCTTTAACATCTAGCCTCTCTGGCCTAATCAAAACATAAGCATCCTAGCTTATAATAACTGGCTCACCAGCCTATAAAACATAGCATATACACAAAGGCTCCCTAGCCTCAATATCACGCGCACTCAAGTTGCTATGCACGGTATCCAGGAATGTGCACACTTCCTCATTTTACTGTACAGTACATGCGCGCACTATGCCATGAAATGTCCATACAAAATGATATCAAAACAACTCACCAGCTTAAGTACATTTGCATTTACATTTACAATTGAGTTCGGCCTTAGGGATATTACAATCCCCTCCCCTTAGGCTCAGTGTTGAAAACTGTAGCTCTGATACCATATTGTAATGTCCCCGACCATCCATGTCAGGCCACGCTACGCCAGAGAACTCTTTATGTTCTCTCTGTGGAACATACCCAACATCTAACTAAGCTATGCCACATGAATTTTTCGAACTGTATGCAATTAAATTATATGCAGACAGATCTCTTGCAGAAGAATTTATGTATAAAACGTAAACATACAAATACATCTGTAAATACACGGATTCACACTGAAATAAAAATAAACGTATACATGCAACATATACCAACAATACCCATAAAAATTATCACAGATATAACCACACATATGGTAACCCATAAAAATACACACATAAATAACAATGCATAATGTAAATTTATCACACAATTGACACTTATCTTGGTAAGAATGTGACCAACAACGTGCAGACATTCCATGAAACTCCCAGCCTTAGACCACACTGCTCATCACTCTCAACAATGGGTCACCCCCGAGCTGGGACTAAACTCCACCCGGGTAAAGGGATTCCTAAACAGGCTAATGGCTCATTTACCACAGGAAAGACTCCGTCACAGGTGCTCACTCAACTAAAATCCTACAGTCTATCATTCCCCACATGCCTATCCCACCCTAGAAAATATGCCCCTTCTCTGCTCAACAGTCCTTCGACTGCCCCACTTCCCTTCCGGGCTTCAACAACAGGTTGGACAGGAAGTCTCAGAGCACTACAACTGCAATTCAACACCTTCTAGAAATCAATTCCCAACAATTATCTCACCCAGAGAGAAGTTGCTCACAGGCCTAACAACCCGCCTCTTGATTATCCCACGAGCCTCACAACCTACTTCTTCAGTCGAACTCCCAAGCTAACCAGCTACACAAACGAATATGACTATGGATACGGTTCTAGTATAGTGAAAGGAATGTCTGAAAGATAACCGACTGTGTGAGTGAAAAAAATGGCCATGGAGTCATGGGTGAATGATGGTTGAATGATGGAAGAGTCTCCCAAAATGAACTAAGTCCCAACAATATGTATGCATGTCCCCAACTTGACACTTGTCATGTTGGGAGCTAATTTGGCCCACTTGGTCCCAACTTTAGAACTTGGATAAAATAATTATCCATACTTTATATTTTAAGAAATATTAATATAATATTCATTTTTGGCTTAAGCTCCCTAGTTTATCCCTTTTCCTTAACTTTTAGGCCCCTCCATTTCCCTAACTAGTGGAGTTTAATCCCCCATTTATTTTATCGTGGTCAGTCTACGCGCAACGATGTATTTTATATTAAATATGAGACATGTACAAAAACAAGCGCACTAGCCTTTAACATCTAGGCTCTCCGGCCTAATCAAAACATAAGCATCCTAGCTTATGATAATTGGCTCACCATCCTATAAAACATAGCATATACACAAAGGATCCCTAGCCTCAATGTCATGCGCACTCAAGTTGCTACGTGCGGTATCCAGGAATGTGCACAGTTCCTCATTTTACTACACAGTATATGCGCACACTATGCCATGAAATGTGCATACAAAATGATATAAAAAAAACTCACCAGCTTAAGTACATTTGCATTTACATTTACAATTGGGTTCGACCTTAGGGATATTACACAAAAGCATTACTATTCCAACACAGAGGATTTGGGCTCCATGAATTTGGAAAAAGATGAGCCACCCCAATCCAAAGGCATATGAGATGATGCAATGAATTTTCAATTCACGTTGTGCAGGTTGTGGAGGACACATCCCTTAAGGGGAATTTCAGTTTGTTGGTGCATCTAAACCGTCGATGGGATGTCCATCGATATGCTTTCTGTGTGGGTTCGGATCACTGGTACCATCCCACTGAGGAGGATATTTACTTTATCACTGGGATATCCAAGAGAGGGGAGGATTTTCCCTAGTTCCTAGATTTCCTAGCAGGTGTTGTTGCTGAGAGTTAGCTCATGTAGTCTTAGCGATATGTTGGGGTTTAGGAACTATCCCCGGCTAATTTTCAGGTGTATGGTGAACATGTGAAAATCTCCTCTTTCGGTGTAGAGGAGGTTAGATGCCTCTCACTCTTAGTGACTAGCATAACCCATTTTACTAGTGATGGGAAGCACATTAGATGCCCTCTTTTGTATTATGTTGATTCGTTGGTATGGCGACAACGGTGTATCAAATGGTCTGCCATTTTTTTGCGGTAGTTTTTTATAGAGCTCGACAAATGTTGGGCTATGATACGTGGGAGGTCAAACTTCCCCTTTGCCTCCAAGTTATTTTGTTTATTTTTTGAGAGGTTTCTAGAGATGAGACTGACTTTTTTTCGTCAGCCTCCTAGGTCGAGGACTCATGTGTGGATGCGCATGTGGGGAGAGATGATGCCCAAGAGGGGCTAATTAGAGTTTCCGACTAGGATTGCACTAGACACACTAGGAATACTAGGCATTGGAGTGGATCACATGTTTGTCATGGTGTCATGTCCTTATGCGGGTTTGGATTGTCGAGGATGTCCAAACATCCTCTTTATAACAGATGAGATACCAGATGGTATAGGTAATATTAATGTTTTGTTTAAATTAATATAGTTTCATAGTTTCATTTTATTGTCTTACTTAATTAGAATAAAATTAATTCTAACACATTATTTAACTTGTTTTATTAAATTCTTTAATGAATTAACTGTGTAATTATTGTTTTGTACTATATATTTTGAAGATATTGGCACTTTCATTGGGCATGTGCCTCCCCCCCAACAGATGACGATGAGGAGATGATGCATGAGGCCACGAGGAGTCAAGGTCCTCGGGTGCATATACCCGATGACATGCACTATAAGCCTAATACCAGATTCAGTTTGGAGTTGGGCGATCGACTCTCTGCACTTTTGATTGAGGTCGGAGTCTGCCTTGCCCTCATGCAAGAAATCATGGCAGATCCTACGCTCTTAGAGATTTGGAGGCAAATGTCACGTGATTTGAACCCTCTTATGCTTCATATCGTCAGAGTTGCCAGACTACTAGCAGCGAGGAGGGCTCCCGATGATAGGCACGATTCTTCTTCTAATACAAACCGTTCGTCCAACACCCCATAGATTGATAAGGGTGGTTGTGATCATCCTTTTCCACATCCCCCTCCTCATCCTTCACCTCACCCAAATCATGAAGAGGCAACACATATTTATCATCCTACTCCTTCATCTCACCTAGACAAGCATGCCAGACCTATTCCTCATCCTCCTCTTTCAACTCACCTAGATGAGCATGCCTGACCTATTCCTCATCCTCCTCTTTCACCTCACCTAGATGAGAAGACATGACCTATTCATCATCCATCATCCATCATCTTCCACTACAGACAAGGCCTCCACTACTGTTGTAGATATGTTATAGGTGTTATTTGACTTATATATATATATATATATATATATATATATATATATATATATATATAGTGTTTTTTTTCTATTGATCATGTTGATGATGTACTTAATTTATATATTGATGTTGATGTGTATATTGTTAGGTCATGTTAGATTTGGATGTTAAATGTGATTGATAGATGTGTGTGTTATAACATTGTTGATTAAACATGCATTTTTCCTGTTGATCACGATGATATACTTAATTAATTTATATGTTGATGTTGATGTGTACATTTTTAGGTCATGTTAGATATGTTTAATGTTAAATGTGCTTGATAGATGTGCATGTTAAATGATTCTTGTTAGATGTGAGTGATGATGATGTTAAAAAATGCTTGTCTTTTGTTAGATGTGATCACAATGATGATGCCTTGTTAAATTATTAGATATGTGTGCTAGCTAATTAACGACGTTTATATGTGCTAGAGGTATATATAATTAGATGATGTTAGCTAGAAAATACAAATGTGTATTTTAGATGTTTTGTTATAATATGGTTATCATCATCATGTTTATTTTTACAAATTACAAAGTTCAATATGGTTGAAACTATAACTAAAAATTGAAACTATAATTTCATAGATAGTTCATTATACATGACTTTTGGCATTTCATCTCCTAGGGTTAGGTCTTTGGATGTCTAGGGTTTTGGAATTCCTATTTAACATAAAAAGGCCTTTAGAGCCTCATTGTAATCATCTTCGGGTGAATGAGCATAGATGTCACACCTCTTCTCAAAGATAAGGTTGCCACCATGCTAGTGAGTTTTGCACTATGTATTTTTACAGTCTCTTTACAATTCTTTCATTAATAGAAATCAAGTATTGTTGTATTTATCTATTTCTCGCAAGTGTCATGAGTATTTCATTGTAATTTATATGCTTTCATTTCGCTCCGAACATAATCCGGATTAGTGGTATCAGAGTAGGATGCTCTTGATCGTTTTTTAACGCTTGTCCCTGATGAGGTCCGAGTATAGCCTGTTGGGACTCGAGTTTTTCTCTCTCGAGGAAAATCACTCTCGCACACCCAAGAAACCCTCGATGGTGGCAAAAAAGAAAGACGGTGGAGGAGAAGATTCTATTAACCTGTTTCTTGAGAAAGCCATCACATGAAAGAGGGACGAAATGATGGAGAATTTTACACATTATTTAAGGCTTGTCGATAGCAACATGCACATCTTCATCAAGCGACCGTTTTGGAGGAACCTCTCCCTTCAAGTTACAATTTAATTTTGATATTCCTGTATTTGAAGGTCAGATAGATGCGTATGCCCTAGAAAAATGGTTAAATCTGTAAGGTTAATTCTTTGTTCAAAAAAATTTCGACAGGGAAAAGATCACCTTCGCACTCCTCAAGGCTCTCCCCCATGTTAAACTTTGGTGGGAAAGTTATTGGGAACAATGTTCCACAGAGGAATTTGGAATCTATGGGGTCGATCCCACTTGGGATTTTTTTGTGGATGCGGTCAAAGAAAAATACTATCATGTTGATAACTATGAAGATCAGTACATGAGATGGACCACATTGTGGCAAGAGAAGAGCCAAACAATGTCAGAGTTCACAAATACTTTCCATACCTTGTGCACAAAGATGGGTATCAAGGACTCCGAGCGACATCTGGTTCTGAAATATTGTGGGGATCTGCACAGGTACATCCAAACCGAAATGGATTTCCTAAACATCTCATCATTGGGCTTTGCCTATCAATATGCTGTCAAAATCGAGCAAAAATGTAGGCACTGGAACAAATGGGAATTCGAGTCTGGAATTATACAACAACCAAATCACAGTGAAGAGGGCCCTAACCAACATCCCCTAGACAACCGGTCCAAGACATAGGAAAAAAGGGTAAAGGGAAGACGAAGAATGACACTTGGAAGTGGTGTGAATTCCATAAAATCCCCCGACACAACATCGATGAATGTCACTTGAAACAGTGATTGGTGGTTGAGGTCAAAGACACAAAACCAAACCGTGATTCAGAATTGAATCCATAAAATATTGAAAACAGACAGATCATCGACGTAGAGCCCATTGCCACTGTCGCAACCGTAACAATTCAACTAGAAGAATCAGTAGATCATGAAGAGGGGGAGCGCCTCTTCCATTCACAGACGTGGGTGAAGGGGACCCCGTTGCATTTCATTGTTGATAATGACATCCAGAATAAACTCATCTAAGCTAAGGTCGTCAAATAGTTGGGGTTGTCGACAACACCACACCCACAACCATACAACATCGGGTGACTTTACCAAGGACAAGATCTCTGTGTCAGCCAACAATGTCGCCTGTCCTATGGTATCTAGCCCTTCAGGGATAAAGTAGTGTGTGATGTTTCCCCTCTTGATGTATGTGATGTGGTTTTGGGCCAACCATATATGTGGAGACGACATGTTGTCTATGAGTCTAGACCCCATATTGTCATTATTACTCTGGGAGGTCATCTCTATCGGATACCAGAGGTAGTTACGACTACTTCTCCACCAAAAGTTACGACCCTGGGAAGTTAATGTACTAACTTACCCAAACAGGGCCCACATGACTTTTGGCATTTCATCTCCCAGGGTTAGGTTTTTGGATGTCTAGGGTTTTGGCATTCCTGTTTAACATAAAAGGCATTCAAAGCCTCATTGTAATTATCTTCAGGCGAATGAGCGTAGCCATCACATCTCTTCTTAGAGATAAAGTTGCAACCATTCTAGCGAGTCTTTCACTCTGTATTTTTACAGTCTCTTTACAATTTTTTCTTTAATAGAAATCAAGTATTGTTGTATTTCTCTGTTTCTGGCAAGTGTCACGAGTATTTCAATGTAATTTCTCTGCTTTCATTTCGTTCCGAACATAATCTGGATCACGTTCTATGCAATCACAAATATTTTGAAAGACAAACAAATTATGCATCAAACTGATTTTTAACCAACTAAAATTGTTCAAAGTTTTGTTATAATTAACTTAACATTTCCTCTGTTAAAAGATGAATAAAAAATAATATAATTAGCAAAATAAAGAATATAACAAAAAGATACAACAACAATATTAA
>ML832464.1:57620-69587 GCA_009831015.1 Picea engelmannii | reverse complement strand
GAGGAGAAATGCTCTTTCTAATATAACAAGCTATGCCTGATATCCCTTTATAGTAAGATTTTTTTGTTCAATGCCGAAAGACAAATTCTTCCATGTTAGGGACCTTAGACTCCTCATGGTCCCAAGTTTCAGCTATACAGATACTATCAATATCACTAGGGATTGAACTTCATGTTAGGGACCTTAGACTCCTCATGGTCCCAAATTTCAGCTCTACAAATAATATCAATATCACTAGGGATCGAACTTATGATAGGGGTTTTTCACTACCACAATTCTAAAAAATGATCCAATTTAAATTCAAAGGATCCCATATAATATAATATTAAAGGTTTTAAGAAAATTCCAAGTTAAATTCATAAAGATTATTTTCTAATTATATTTTATTAATGTAATGGTATTTGAATATTCTTGTGATTTGGAAAGTTATTTTCTAATTATATTTTATTAATGTAATAGTATTTGGATATTCTTGTGATTTGGAAATTCAATAAARTATTAAAATTTAATAAAATGTTAAAAGTTATAAAGACTAGCACAACCTCTATGTTGCGGCTGGAGAATGTCGAAAGGTATCGGTTGTAAAATTCTAAGCCCAGTAAAAACCCCATAGTAAAATTCACTCGCCAGAAAGGTGGCCTGGAAGAGGTAGTATGTAAAAAAAGTGGCTAAATCGCCTTGTAATTAAACGTGGCCTACAAAATGAAACGCTCCACTTTGTAACAAAACTTTAATTGTTGTTAATCACTCAGACGTGGCAATCAACTATCCACTATAGTAAATTTTATATGTGATCAAGTAAAAGTAAAAAAATAAACATGTAAAATGATGCCTTTATAATAGTGAGGAAGTTAGTGGTTGAAATCTCAACCATTGATTTATTGGGACGAATAAGAATATTCCATCAATATTTAATCTTGTCCATACAAAACTGATTAAGCACTAAAATGTTGGAAATGTTTAACAGGTAGCATATGCTTGTCATTGATGGGAAGTACAATAATGAAGATGGCATGAGTACAGGAAGAATGTAACAGACGGGCACCAGAAGTATTTTAGGAAGACGCTGCAGAGAAAGCCTGATAAGTTTAGAAGAGATAGTGAAGAGGATTGTTGGCAGGTTATCAGGCAAAGTAAGCTTGTCATTGATGGCAAGATCAAAGTATGCAGCAAAGGAAAAACAAGGACAATGTACGCTCCAGAGGAGAAGCACCAGTGATCACTCAATCTCATCCTGAATTCTCGATGGCCATCATATCTGAATGAAGACAAAAGGAGCGCACAGATCTGGAGGATATATCTCAGGCGTTATATCTGAGCACGGGGTCCGACCACCGTTGGATCGAGGAAAACCTGCACGATCTTTAAAAGTGAAAGGAGTAGAGGGCTCACAAAATCCCAAAATCAGGAGGATCGTCCATCTCAGGGGGTTATGTGGACCATTGATTCGACTCCCTGTCGGAGTTTTGGGGATTGAGAGTTGGAGATGACAAAGAATAAAAACCACATGAATCCCGAAATCTCGATATGCGATATTGCGATTTAATTGTATCCGTTTGATCAAGATAAGATCTGGACCATCGATCCGACTCACGTCAGCAAACCACATCAACTAGGAACACGTGGCACAACCAGGTAATGACTAGTGTCAGACCGATTCAACATGCCAAGCACATGTAAGTCACGAATCAGGGTGACACGTGGTAGTTATTTAACACATGTGACGTCAGCAGACTTAAACCATGTCGGAGTTTTGAGGATCATGTGTTGGAGATGTCAAAGAAACAATTCAACAAGAATCCCAATTTCGTGATATGAAAATTCGAGACATAAATCACAGCCGTTGAATCAAGATCAAATATGGACCATTGATTCGAGTCCATGTCGGAGTTTGGAGGATCGAGTGTTGAATTTTTCAAAGAACATTCACCATAGGAATCTTGATTTTGCGATATGCGAAATTGCGATGTAATCTGAGCCGTCAGATCAAGCTTTGATCTGGACCGTTGATTCCAATCTGTGTCAGATTTTCAGGGATCGCAGCATGGAGTAGCAAGTAAGCAATGCAACAAGAATGATGATTTCACGATATGAAAAATTGCGATTCAATCGCACCCATTGAATCAATATCTGATGAGGACCATTGATCCCACGCCATTTCGGGGTATCGGAGATCGCGACTTGGAGAGTCGAGATGTCTCATCTCCAAACTCATGAAATACGAAATCACGAAAGCACCTTATGCATAAGGTTGTGGTCATAGCCCTTGGTCACAAGAAGGGAAGGAGTCCGTCCAGATAAGCTCCATTTCAGGGTTTCGGAGATCGTGACTTGGAAAGTCGAGATGCCTCATCTCCAAATTCACGAAATGCGAATTCATGAAAAGTACTTCAAGCATAAGCACTTGGTCTTGGCCATGGTCATATTGGGGAAGGAGCTAGTGAAGAAAATTTCTGTATCGGAACATCGGAGATCGTGAAATGAAGTGTGGAGACACTCATCACAGGATTGCCGAAATGTCGAAACCCGATATCAATAAATTTCATCCAATAGTGCAGATAAATTGGAATATGATCGGAAGCTTACTGTTCTTTCTCACAGTTAAGCTCTCAGTTATGAATCTGTTAGTGAAACGGATTCATGATTGTGAATCAGTTGGTGTTTCAGTTGCTTGGACAATTGTGTTTATTTTGCCTAAGGAAATGCAAATTGGAACCATCGTGGAGGTTTGTATAAAAGAAAATAAGACAGACTGTGTGTGGTTGGCTGTTCTGGATATGAATGAAACTAAAGGAGATTAGAGGGATACTGATGCACGACACAGTGAAACTTCCAGAAACCATTGATGGCGTCTGATAGAGAATTTGAAGAGACCCCTGTGTGATCACCAAAGGAGATGAAGAGTCTCCAAGCTTCGTCCAAGTGAAGGAAGACTATTCTTAGAAGGGATTGACAGATGGATGAGCGTGGAAGCCTGTAACTGAAACAGAGAAGGTGAGCTTGACTGTCACAGAGAATTTGAAGAGTCTCAACTACCAGAGAAGCTGAGGAATCTCAACATAACATCCAGTGATGCTGAACGCGTGGGAAAATGGCCAAAGAAGCTAAAGAGTTATGATGATGATCATGCAGAGCACTCAAGAGGTGGAGGAGATTGGCGCGATATGAGCATGCAGAGGAATGATGAATATTGCATGCACAAGATGCACAGAAGTTGTATATACATGGTACAGAGAAGATAACCGTTTGTTGTCACTGTTGGAGTTGTTGTGGTCACTGTGTAGAAGGATTGAAGTGTGAGCAAGGAGGGAGAGCGCAGAAGTAGAAATGCATAGAAGAGGAACTGTGTAGTGAATTGACATGGCGCACAGAGCATAAAAAGCAGAAGAACAGACAACACAAGTCATGTGTGTAGAAAGGCAATGAGGCAGACAGAGCAACAAAATGCAGTAGAACAGTGATGATTCTGGTAAGCCAATGTTGAACATCATATCACTGTAATAAGTTTCAGTAGAAAAGATTTATATTTCAAGGAGGTTGGGAGGTTCTAGGGAGGATTGTTGTCCTCAGAGGTTCAAGTGGGTGCTTGAACACAGGGAGTTGTAGTTTCCATCTAGTTCCATCCAGAGAAACCAGGGTGGCATGGTGGTGCAAGGGAGAACTCTTGTTCTCTGTTATATAGGTCAGTGCCTATATGATTGGAAGTTGGTGCTTCCATCCAGTTGGTGCTAGAAACACTCAAGGAGTTGGTGCTAGAGAAACCAGGGAGTTGGAGCTTCCTTCTAGTTGGTGCTAGAGAAACCAGGGAGTTGGTGCTTCCTTCTAGTGGGTGCTAGAGAAAACAGAGAGTTGGTGCTCTCAGCAAGTAGCATCTTGCAAAACAGAGGTTGTAGCCTCATTATGAGTTGGTGCTCATATGTATGATAATGTAAAGATTGTAACTATTACTTATCATATAAAGAAAAAGAGGTTTTTACCCTGTATGGGTTTCCTTGGGAAATATCTGTCTCTGTGTTTCTCATATATGTGTGAATGATGTTGAATGTTCCATTGTTTATTTCCGTACATTAATGTGATCATCATTCAGTGTTTCTGCAAAGAGTTTAAAAGAAGCATAATTGTTTAAGCACGGTAACAACTGATTCACCCCCCCTCTTAGTTGTCCAACATAAAAACCTATTAAATGTCCCCATTGTCAATAGGTGTATGCCTTTCGACGTAGAAATTTTAAATCAAATTTAGAAATGCTAATATATATATGATGTGTTTATTTACATTATGTTATATTTTGTAATTTAGAAAATAAAATAAAAAATTATTAAAAAAAATTACATCAAATTTAAAAATATTGTTGGTTATGATTTACACTAGCATAGCACAACCAACTTGCACCTGGAGAACGCTGAAAGGTATCGACCACTGATAACACTCCCCGCACAGTAAAAACTCTCAGCCTAATAAAATTCCTAGCCCAGTAAAAATATCGAGTTAAATTAAAAAAAAAAACTAATTGGGGGCTCACCCGCCTAATAAAAATCCCTCACTTAATTAAAAAAAACTTTCCAAAGTTGCCTAAAAAGGATATGAACACATACCTCACTTAATTAAATAAAACATGCAGAAGATGCCGAACAACGTTATGAACACCTTTAACTACACTCTGCATTAATATCCAATCACAGTACACTGATTCCTATTAATTTAACTATAAATATATGATTAGTTCTCTATATAAGAATGCCAACACAAAGAAGAAACAATAGATAGAACCTGATGGATGAAGACGGGGCTCACCATACTGGCCTTGAATAGAATAGATCGAACTTGATGGACTAACACTGCGCTCCCATACTGGCCCTGAACGTACCCAACGTGGATTGCTTGTCAGTTAGACTTGTAGTGATGAGAAGATCTACCATGCATGTAAACCTATCATAATAAAATATCGAAAAATAGTTCTTACCCTTTGCATGGCCATGACTAAGTAGAGTCCAACACAGAGTGCACATAAACAACACGAGAGAAATTAACACACACAAAAATCTGAACAAAAGCGACGAAAAAAACAACGATTCCACTGAGGATCCACACATTTACATAGAAAAGACAATCATGATCAAACTCACGAAATCGTTGAATGGGATAGGAGAGGATCTCACGGACAAAAATATGAACAAAATAGATAAAGAAAACAATGATTCCAATGAGAATCTCTGATTTCCAAGCTACCTCTATTCATTTCAAACTGTTGAATGAATACAAAACAACTCCAATTTCTACAGCACAAACAACCAAAATGGGTGAGATCTCAGGCGAGTATGAAGTGGATGAAGTGGCAGTGGTAGGTGCAGGCATAATAAGCATCTGCACTACCTACCGAATTGCAAAGAGAGCCAAATTTGTTGTCCTCTTAGACCAATATGATTTTCTGCACCATAAAGGATCTTCTCATGGGTAATCGAGGACCATCAGAGAGATTTACCCAGAACAAGAGTCGTGACTGAGCCGACTCCAACACAGAGCGCACATAAACAACACGATAGAAATTACACCATGCGCACCGAAGGTATGATATGATTTGAGTGCATTCTGGATAATGACAGGTGTCTTTCAGATATAAAAAATGAATGAGTGCCACCAAAATGAAACATGTGGAGAGTGTTTTTTAATGATGTAAACGCTGCCTAGATATATTTTAATCCTCCTTAATCATTTGAACGTGGAAATTATGTATTTTTACAGTAAATTTATAATTACGCCGAAAGGCATATAGCTATTGACAATGGGCACAATTAATGATCTTTTAATCTTATTTAACCTTAAACCCTAATCTGATGGATACACATTCAAGATGCTAGGATATTCTTAGTCGTCCTCCAAAATCAATGAGCCAGATTTATTGCGCATAACTTCCTTGCATTTATGAAGGCATCCGTTAACATGTTTACTTTTTTACATTTACCTAAGAATACTTAAAAAATTACTGTGAGCATATATAATTGACACGTTCAAATGATTAAGAATATAATTGACACGTTCAAATGATTAAAGATGATTAATATATATGCATGTCATGTTTATATCACTCCATAGTTTTTATGTTAGAACACCATTCGTTTTTTATCCCACGACCTCCACGCATTACCACAGACGCATTGGTTTTGGTAGATAGTGGCATCATCAGTTATTATGTTAGAACACCATTTGTTTTTTATCCCACAACCTCCACACATTAATTTGTCCAAATCTTGATAACTGAGCGAGCTTAAATGTTGGATAAGCTTAACTTTGTAATTTTTTTACTATTTGCAGCAGATCCATTCCAGCAAAAGCTCCAAAGCAGCAGTCCACAGCTCAAATCACTATTTTTTATAACGGAATGGAGAATGTTTACGATGTGCCGGCTGAGAAGGTATTATTTTGATCCGAGCATCAAATTTCATGTATTTTTATTTTTTTTTGCCAAAACGAGTGCATCTTTAGTCCTTTTGGGGTTATTTAAGTTTGTACTTTAATATGTAAATTAAGGTTTGATTATAAATATTATAAGGCAAAAGAGAATTAGGGTTTATTTGCAAACGAGATATGCCTTTCGGCGTTCATCAGCCGCAATTATGTGGTTGTGCTAGTGTGATTAAGTAAATGTAAAAAAGTAAACATTTTAATAGATGTCTTCAGAAATGCAAGGAAGTTATGAACAATAAATCTGATGCATTGATTTTGGAGGACGACTAAGAATATGCCAACATCTTCAATGCTATGTTTATTAACATCATGTTTTGTGCTATAATTTTATATATTTTTAGCATCTTTTACATATGTGTAATTATACTATAATTTTATATATTTTTAACATCTTTTACATCACAATTATGTAAAAGAAAAGAAATAAAAAACATTCATATTAAAAATTATTTATAGAAATTCTCTCATAAATTCTTTCATCATATAGTCTACCAGTCTGACTAGTTCGAGCAGACAAATCAAGCGCTTTCGGAAAATTACCAACTAAAGGTAGGAAACAAGTATTTCCTTATGTTGGAGGAGTTTTCCACATCCGAGTGCTATGAGAGTATCAGATTCTGTTGGCAGAATCTAGCGTGGGCCTGGTCTGCTCTCTCCAAGATGTTCAAGATAAAGAAGATGGATGTGGACGGAGACCTTCGAATCAGAGTGTTCACATAATTTATTACAAAGCTTATGGAAGATAGGAGGCTCAGTGGACAAAGATTCCCCAGATAAGGAGAGTACGAGGCACGCTTTATGGAGCTGCTCCGGTATGCTCCGCACCTTAACACTGAGAATCTCAACGTCAACAGGTTCGTGTTTGGCCTTAACGGCAGCCTACGTGCAAAGGTTAGGATCTTGATGCCTCAAAACTTGCATGACACTGTCCAAAAGGCCTTCATAGCAGAGGAGGAGCTTATCAATGGGAGTCAGACCAGGACTCCAGCGAGACCTACAGGGCAGAGTTCATCTGGAACACCACAACATCAGACACCAGGGAGACATACGTCGGAATATTGTGGCTTCCAGAGCGGATCCACTCTCACCACACCCCGATGACCACCGCCTCAACAACGGGCACCTTATCGGGGACCACAGCATTAGCATCAGCGTCGCCCAGAACAGTAGTAGTTTAGGCCTGTTTAGCAGCATAGACTTGGGTTCCAGGCCGGTGGGCCGTCATCTTCTACTTCGGGTACCAGGACTACTGGGCCAAAGAAGGGGTGTTGGACGTGTGGGGAGCCACACTACCAGTGTGACTGTCCTGTGGAGAGGACCAGAGTGTCAGGATCAACCGGACCCACTAACGTGGGAGATATGGGCAAGGCCCATCGGATTCATGCGGTGATGAATAACCGACAAGCAGAGCACCAGTCGACTGTGCTCGAGATGACAGGTAGTGTCGCTGACCAGACCCTTAGTATTTTGATAGACCCAGGTGCTGCTGAGAGTTTCATTTCTGGTGCAGTGCTAAAAGGGATTAAGGTAAAGGCAGTCGAACAAGATGAGTTTACCCTCATAGAGATGGCTTCAAGAGCCAAGCAGAAGGTTGGAGGAAAGGTTACGGGTTGTGCCCTTAACCTGGGAGAGTTTGTCACAAGGGTCAACTTGTACGTCACGAACTTAGGATCTTATGACGTCGTGATTGGTATGGATTGGTTGGAATCGCATGAGGCGATACTCAACTGTAAGATGAAATGGTTGAGCTTGGTCGATGATGAAGGAAAGAGACATGTGAATGTAGGACGGAACCAGGGAGTATCCCCGAGGTTCATCTCTTTCTTACAGTTACGAAAGAGTATGCACAAGGGGTGCAAGATTTATGTGATCCTTGCGCTAAACGAAAAGGGAGTAGCGAAAGGTCTAGAACACCTTTCGGTGGTGAAGGAGTTTGTGGATGTATTTCCAGAGGAGTTACCTAGGATGCCTCCAGAAAGGGAATTGGAGTTTACCATAGACCTGAAACTGGGGACGGAACCGATAGCAAGAATGCCTTATCGGATGTCGACCTCGAGAGTTGCAAGAGTTGAAAATGCAACTGAAGGAGTTGCTGGACCCGGGATTGATATGTCCTAGTGTGTCACCTTGGGGTGCACCTATTATTTTCATTCGGAAGAAGGACAGATCATGGAGGCTTTTCATTGACTACTGTCAACTGAATAAGGCTACGATCAAGAATCAGTATCCCTTACCAAGAATTTATGATCTGTTCAATCAAATGAAGGGTGTGACGGTGTTCTCCAAGATCGATTTGTGATCAGGGTATCACCAGTTATGGATCAAGGAGGATGACATCCCTAAGACCGCCTTTAAGATGAGATTTGGACATTACAAGTTTACTGTTTTACCGTTTGGACTGACAAACGCCCCAGGGGTATTCATGAGTTTGATGAACGGGGTGTTCCGCGAGTACTTGGACAAGTTCGTCCAAGTATTCATTCACGATATTTTGATCTACTCTTGGACAATGGAGGAGAATGATGAGAACTTGTGCTTTGTACTACAGTGTCTGCGAGAGCACAAACTGTATGGGAAACTATCCAAATGTTGTTTCTACCAATCGAAGATTCACTACTTAGGGAATGTCATTTCCGGTGAAGGCATCGGCGTGGATCCAACCAAGGTTGAGGCTATTATGGAATGGCCTACGCTGACGAATGTCATAGAAGTGCGTAGTTTTATGGTTTTAGCAGGATACTATCGACGGTTTGTTGAGGGATTTTTGAAGATAGCAAATCCGATCACGAAATTGTAGAAGAAAAACAAGAAGTTTGTTTGGACCGAGAAATGCGCGGAAACATTTTGAAGGCTTAAAGAGTTGTTGACCACAGCGCTGATACTAAAGGTCCCTGACATGGACGCAGACTTCTTGGTGTGCACTGATGCATCCAAGGAAGGTTTAGGTGGAGTCTTGATGCAAGACAGACGAGTGATTGCTTACATTTCAAGGAAATTGAGAAGGCATGAGGATAACTACGTGACGCACGATTTAGAGTTATTAGCCATCGTATATGCCTTGAAGGTTTGGAGACACTACCTTGTGGGACAAAAATTTGAACTAAAAACTGATCATTGTGGACTACAACACATTTTTACGCAAAGCGACCTGAACGCGCGACAACGACATTGGTCGGAATTGATTAGAGAATATGAATTCAATATTACTTACATAAAGGGAACAATGAACCGAGTGGTGGATGCTTTGAGTCGGAGGCCACACGTCTTTTCGGTGTTGCCTCTTCAGACGAATCTACGTGAGAAGATTCTCACTTTACAGCGTGACGATGACTGGCACAAAGAGGTTGAGGGTTTTATCGAACAAAACACAATGATGGTACCACAATATGAGGGATATTCATTTGATAGCGATGGTTTATTGAGGTTTAAAAGTCAGATTTACGTACCACCAAATGACGAGTTGAGGATGTTGATCCCGAGTGAGGCTCATAGAGAGGTTTACATGGCTCACCCAGGAGTCACGAAGATGAGGGTAGACCTTAAGACCTTATTCGTTTGGAAGGGAATGAAGGCCGACATAGTTAACTATGTGGCCAGGTGTCTGGAGTGTCAGTAGGTAAAGGCTGAACATAGACACCCAGCAGGATTACTACAACCACATGCCATTCCAAAATCGAAATGGGAGGTCATTTCGATGGATTTTATTATTGGATTGCCACTGACGGCAAGGAGACATGACTCAATTTTCATAGTAGTAGACACTCTGACGAAGAGTGCTGACTTTATTCGTATACGTACGATGTATCAGGCACCTGACATAGCGAGATTTTTCATCAATGAGACTGTGAGGCTGCATGGTGTGCCTAAGAAGATTATATCCGATCAAGGATCGGTGTTTACTAGATGATTTTGGACAAGTTTCCAAGAGTCCTTGGGAACCCAACTTAATTTTAGTACTGTGTATCACCCAGAGACTGACGGACAAACCAAACGAACGAACCAAACCTTGGAAGACATGTTGCGCATGTACGTGATGGACCAACAAAACCGTTGGGAGAAATTCTTGCCTCTAGTAGAGTTCACTTACAACAACAGTTACCAGAGAACCATTAAGATGGCGCCTTTTGAGTTTCTTTATGGGCGACCGTGTCAGATGCCCTTGAGTTGGGATTGGCTTGAGGATAGGGTCCTGGTGGGACTAGAAGTGATCCAAGAAATGGAAGACCAAATGAAAACCATAAGACAAAGGATTAAAGAAGCACAGGGTCGATAGAAGAGTTATGCCGATGCGCACTGAGTCGACCATAGTTACGAGGTCGGTGATCGAGTCTTCTTGCGGGTTAAACCGCATAAGAGTTCGATCAAGTTTGGAAAGGGAGCTAAACTCTCTCCTAGGTTCGTGGAACCTTTCGAGATTGTGGAGAGAAAGGGGCCCGTGGCCTATCGAATAGCCTTGCCTGATTCTTTGAGGCGTATGCAAGATGTTTTTAATGTATCTGTTCTGAGACATTATATTAGTGATCCTAGACGTGTGATTGACATGAGTTCTTTGCAGGTATCAGAGGAGGGAGTGCTCATGGCTGAGCCGGTCCGCATCTTAGATCATCGCATTCAACAGTTACGATATCAAATGGTAGATTAGGTCAAGGTCCAGTGGGACAATTATAGTCCGCACTCGGTGACCTGGGAGGTCGCATATGATATGCGTCGGCAGTTTCCATTTTGTTTGATCGATAGACTTATGATACTGTGATACATTTATTTCAGCATTTATACTGAGAAACTTCGGGACGAAGTTTAGACCAAGAGGGGGTGTATGTAACATCCCGCTCTGGCACACTGAGAAAACCTATTTTTTGAGGACACTTACTCGCAAGTGATCTGGACTTTTATGATGTTAAAACATTTATCCCTGATTATGATGCGTTATGATAGATGACATGATGTTTTACTGCTTGGACGTAGATAGGTGCTATTGAATCAGTTTTATTGAGTGTGCAGGGTTTTGAACCTTGAGGATGCAGAGGCATCGGTGGAACCCCTTGGACTCCGGATTGAGTCAGGGAGTGTGCTATTTGGGTTGATTTAATTACTGTGATATTTCATTGATTTGATGATATGATGTGGACATGTTCTGACATGATTGTTGATGATGCAGGCTGACGATAGCTTACGAACTAGACTCACATATGGAGTAAAGGGGCCACACACGATTTCCAGAGAGGTTGAGGGAGAGGTGTGGACAACAACCCTGCCATAGCCTACTAGCACTCTGGTCGTCGCTCGAACTGTAGGTTAACGATTACCTAGTTCGAGAGGATCCACGATGTCATGAGGGTAGACTGCGACAGTCGCTCATGATGATTCTAAGGGGTGCGCAATAAGGCGGGGGCCTTATTCCTTAGAGCCCTTAGTCTCCCACAAGTTCACCTGGCAGAGTGTTGACTCCAGGGGTTATAGATGTCTACCAATCAGTCAAGTTGGCGAGTGGCACCCTTGGAG
>ML832463.1:0-18876 GCA_009831015.1 Picea engelmannii | reverse complement strand
CCAAATAAAACATTCTGCTATGATTAATCCATTCATTACGCAATAAAAGACAACAATTGAGCAAGGAATTTACCTGAAGAATAGCAAGAAACACATGGGCATAACTAAAATTTAGAAATGTCATAGAACTCTTCTAAATACAATTAGTAACTTAACAAGATCAATGTCATTTAAGTTAGGCATCACTTATCGAAACCTCCACGTATGTAACAAGTTCAACTCCACGGTAGCTCGCTAAGCATTTTAAGAATGAGCTATTATACCTTAGTGATAAATTAAGAATTAACACCAAAATCCATTACAAAAATTAAAGGGGGTCAAGGCTGCATTACACATTCATAAAAATTAATTAAAAGGATCATCACTTATTAACAATACATAAGACTATGATGCAAATTTACACTTCCTATTACAACGTACCACAAGAATATTCTAATGAAAATAATCAAGGTTGACCTTCAAAAGTGCAATTTAAGAACTCAAGGTTGTCTTACATTTGAAAGAGGCTTTTATTAAATAATCATCATCTATCCTTCAATAATTAAACCACCGGGCGAATACTAAATGAACAACAACCGGGTATCCACTTTCCTTATCGTGTTAAATATAATTTTCAATTCAACTTAGATGAAATTTACCTTATGAGTAAAATGGTCCATGCACTCTTCAAGTCGGAGTAGAGGACGTGTCAGGAGAAGACTGTGCCTGGATAAAGGGAGCGCTGCCTCACGGTGGTAGTTGTACTGACCCAACTCAGAATCTGTAGTCAGAAATTATGGGAACCATTGGGATCAGTCGAGCCTTGAGTCAAGGCGAAATCAGTAGGTGGATGTTGTCGTTTTCGGAATGGGAAACACAAACTCCAACTATAGTGCCACCGCGCATGCATACACACATCCAGCGGTGATTCCCAACCCAACACACAGGCATAAAATGATACATAGAACAGAAGGCGCGCGTCATAGAAAAATGCACTGAACAGAGGGGCGCGGCATAAAAAGGAATACACAGTCAACTCGGGTGGACATGCGCCCTAGACAGAGACTCCGTCACAAGGGAAATCGAACAGGGTGTAGGGCGATTGCCGAGGCAGTCTAACAATCGCAGCCATAAATAATGCGGATTAAAAATTGATAGTTCAATCGCCATCAATCAATATGGTTTTTTTTTTTTTGTTATAAAATGCTGGTGGTGAATCTATGGATTGTAGCCCCAACATAAAACTATGATATCAATACCATGAATGACCGCGCCATTACACGACAATTACCTTCCGTATCTTTTCTTTACCAGTAATAATCTTTAGAGTCGTCCTGCATCATCTTTAAGAATTTGAGTATCTTCTTGCATTTTTACAGGTAACTAATCGGTTGAGAGTTTCAATCATCGAGTACTTTGTCTCGATTCAGCTCGATTGAAATGTATATTTAATTTAAGATCTGGATTCTGACAGAGTTCTGGGTTAATATTTAGTCACGGATAAGAATTTTACCCAACATGTGTTCGGTTAACCACCCATGTATGTAGGTAAGAAACTTAGATTTGATTTACTGTTTAAAAATGCAACAAATAATTCACACAGGTGCTTTATGACCGCCAACAGAGGCATGAATCTTGGCCTTGGTACGAGTTACTGTTTTAAAAAAAAAGGAAATATTCACGCAAAGTGTTTTATAGGCAAACCGATTCATTTAAGTAGGATTCTAGTTTTCAACTAGTAGATCCACGACTTTTATACAGTAACACAGTAAATTTTTTCACTAAAAATTGTTACTTTTATCTACAACAGTAAGGAATTAAAATCAGAGTTATTACCTAGAGGTTAATAGTCCAGAGGCTGGAATGCTGCGCTGGTTGACTAACCGTGACCATTACGGTCTAATAAGAGATAAAAATGCTACCCAATCCATGGATGCAAGCAGACTCAAGGACAATACTCAGTGAGTTTCTCCAATCCGGGGATAGAGACGGACATGCAAGGCCAGAGGTTACTCAAAAAGACACCGTAAAAAATTATAGCAATGTTAAACGCACGAAAACTCCCCGGAGTAAGTAATTAGGGAAAAACCATTCCATCCCACAAAACCCAAAACAGATTGAAGTTAAGAATTCATCCATCTAGATTACCCATACACATGCAGATCTAACCATACATCCAAATGTATTCTACTCTACCAGAAATAAAAATCATACCGTTGCCTTTCGCCTGCTTCGGATGACCTCCCGCGCTCTGTGCCGCGTCCCACTCGCCGACCGTAGAGACCTCACCGGTACCTCCCAGCCAATCGCTAGGGGTACTCTTCTTCCCCCTTAGCCCCCCGAGCCACAAAGGGGCCACACAATATCCAGATGGTACGTCTAGCTTCCCAGCTCGCCTCGCAAGGTCGAGCTACCACCCCTATCTGAGCTAGGAAAACCCAACTCCTCACAAGTAATCAGACAAGTCACAAATCCAGCAGCGTAACGTTACACTAACAACTGATCCCCCCTTTCTTCCTCATCTTCCCTTTCTTTTATAGTGTTTTTCCAACCTCCAACTTTCCCTAAATCACCTTTTAATTAAGTTTTAATAAAATATTCTAAATATTCTCCTTCGCACAAGTGTCGTCCATCCCCCTCTTTCCTCAAATAATTATTTTCTTTAAATTATTAATTGATTCATTTCCCTCACCCACCTAGAGTTGCTCCTAAATTTCCTCCCAGGTGTTCCTAGATCCCCTTACATGTTTTAAATAATTTCCTTAAAAAGAAGTTGCTAAATTAGCTCAAATTAGAAGGTTTTTAATTGCAGAGTCCTTACTATGTTGACCTCGTTTTTTACCATAAGTTTCCAACTTTCCTTTATTATGTTTCCTCCAATACTTAGTTTCCTAATTCTTATTATTCCCTCATTTCCCCTTTTTATTAGAGCCAAAATGGTAGTTGCGCTGTTTACTCTTTTCCCTTTATTATTAATTTAAAATCTTTTTATACTTCCACAAGTTAAATAATTTATTTCCTCTTTACAATTTAAAACCACGGATTTTAATTAAATTATTCCTCTCTTCATTTTACCCTCTAAATTTAAGAAGACTAAAATTATTACTTAAGTGGGTTTTATTTTATATCTTTATTTTAATTTTTTTGGGTCTTTTTCTTAAGGCTTAACAAAATTTTATCCTAGAGAAGTTTTAGACTTAGGTTTAGATTCTGAACTAGGCGAAAATTATTTAGGGAAGTCGTTTTAAGAATTTATTAAGATGTTAAATGTCTTAGGGCCATCTAGGTTTGTTCCTTCCTCAACATCAATGTGACGTGCCCTTCAGGATGCACCACGTTCTCCAAGGGTGCCACTTGACTCGGTTGTTTCTTTTGCGTGACGTGCCCTTCAGGATGCACCACATGCTCCAAGGGTGCCACTCGCTAACTTGTGTTTCTTTCACACGACGTGCCCTTCAGGATGCACCACGTGCTCCAAGGGTGCCACTCGCTAACTTGACTGATTGGTAGACATCTATAACCCCTGGAGTCAACACTCCGCCAGGTGAACTTGTGGGAGACTAAGGGATCTAAGGAATAATGCCCTCACCTTATTGCGCACCCCTTAGAATCATCGTGAGCGACTGTCGCAGTCTGCCCTCACGACATCGTGGATCCTCTCGAACTAGGTAATCGTTAACCTACAGTTCGAGCCATGACGGGAGTGCTAGTAGGTTGTGGTAGGGTTGTTGTCCACACCTCTCCCTCAACCTCTCTGGAAATCATGTGTGGCCCCTTTACTCCATATGTGAGTCTGGTCGGCAAGCTATCGTCAACCTGCATCATCAACAATCGTGTCAGAACATGTCCACATCATATCATCAAATCTATGAAACGTCGTAGCAAATAAATCAACCCAAATAGCTCACTCCCTGACTCAATCCGGAGTCCAAGGGGTTCCATCGATGCCTCTGCATCCTCAAGGTCCAAAACCCTTCACACTTAATAAAACCGAGTCAATAGCACCTGTCTATGTCAAAGAAGTAAAACATCATGTCATCTATCATAACGCATCATAATGAAGGATAAATGTTTTAACATCATAAAAGTCCAGATCACTTGCGAGCAAGTGTCCTCAAAGAATAAGTTTTCTCAGTGCGCTAGAGCGGGATGTTACATATAGATTCAAATTCCCTGCTTTTCTGTGCATGGATGATGAGTGAAGGATAAGAATTTTCCCTGCTGTCTATCCCTTACTTATCTTTGAGTTGATTGATTCATGGCTGAATGTTTAGTCTTTACACCTTCTTATGAACGAGTACCTTTGTGGCTTGATTAATTAAAACTTTGATTTCTCTCTGCGTTTTTAATTGCTTGAAGTTGGGTACATCTCTACATTTTTATTGATAAACTCTGCATTGTGACTGATAAACCTCTGAGTTGAATGACAATCCCTTGGTGAACCCAAATCCTAATTTCAATGACTTCTCTGTGTGGGTATTATTGATTATTATGAAAAGATTGTGTTTTTATCTTTCGTCCCTTATCCCTTTAGTCATTAGTCCCTTCTTGAGCAGTCAGCCAAGAGCCGAATCGACGGTCATCACTTCGGTGTTTAAATATCTATAGATTCAAATGCCCTTCTTTTATGTGCATGGATGATGAATGAAGGATAAGAATTTTCTCTACTATCTATCCCTTACTTATCTCTGAGTTGATTGATTCATGTTGAATATTTAGTCTTTGCACCTACTTGTGTAGATTTTATTTTTCCTTGAAATTCATCCGATCAACATTTAATTTAATATGCTTGGGTTTTTAGTCAGTAACTGACTAAATTTAATTTTTTTTCAGTTTCTAGAACAACCAAATTCAACACTCACTTTTGATATGGCTTCTCTTCCAAACCATAGACTCTTATCATAGTAAACTGCTCAAAAAGGAACTAGTCTCCCACTTATTAATTAATTCATTAATAACCTAGACATTAGTAACTAATGTGTTTATTGAACCATAATATTGTATGTGTGTTGGATATGTAGGCATAGCTATGACACACATATCCCACATGTAGACGATAATAACAAGTGATGTTCCTAATGCATATTTTTAAAATGTTCACAACTAATCATGCATACAAATAAATAAAGTAAATCAAACTTCAAATAATCCTCACTAAAGAAATAATAATAATTCAACATTCATCCATTTTTAAAAATGAATTATTATAATTTAAACATGGTAGGAACTATGTGAGGAAACAAGGAATGGCATATCGAATCCCAAATGTGATCCCCAATTGACTTAGAATCACCCCTCCTTTTAAACCCTTAATTCCATCTCGCATTTCTCATCCTTTCCTTTGTTGAAATCTGTTGGAGTTTCAACTATATTGATCTAACTCTAGATATAATCCAAATGTGAAAGCATCAAACCTTTCGACCTAACATCTCTAGTAGACAATTAGTATTATCCATCACACATCTAAGGGAGTGTGGATAGCATGAACCTCCCACAACGCGAGGGGGGTGCGGATATCTATAGGCATTACCATTTGGAACCATTAATTTTGTAATGATTAAGACTCACTCAATTGCATCTTCTTCAAAATATATATGCCATTAAAACTCACATTACTATTTGAAAAAATAGGCTTCATTACCACCATAAATTTTGTGACAATTAAGAATCACTCAATTGCAACTTTTTCAAAATATATATGCCATTAAAACTCACATTACTATGTTTACAAACGGTTATGATGCACATACATTTGAAATTATTGTCATGATTGCTGCCAATAAATGTGAATTTCCATCTTATATGACTATATTTTATCTAGATTTCTAACTCCAACTAAGCCTCACAAATATTACATTTTCTCCACCTCATCTTAATTTATATTAGGAATACAAACAACCCTCATACCCATCCCATGTTGATGTTATTAGTGGATGTGTGAGGTTATGAAGATTAAAATATTTGTTTTGGGATTCTAATGCATTGCATTATATGTGGTTTTAGTGGATCCAACCATAGGGAACTTTTAAGGAATCTTAAAGAAATGTTCTAATACACTTTTTGAGTGGATCAAACCATAGGGAACTTTTAATGAATCTTAAAGAAATGTTATAAGGAATATGTATGTGGTATTAGTGGATTCAACCAAATTCAAAGAGTATGCACATGCTATTGAGTTAACTTAGGGTAGTTATCCACTCAATGTTAGACTTTATTACTTTCTATATTCTCAAAAGAGTGAGACAGAGTAAATGGATAAATACATGTTAGAAGTTGAAATCATGCATCTCAACAAGAATGCATTCTATTCTCTAGTGATCTTATTAAAAAAGAAGGACAAGTCTGAAAGGATGGTCCTAGACTATAGGGAATTTAATAAATTGTGCTTAAAGATATGTTTCTCATTCCTATAATTAATAAATTATTAACTTGTATTTGTAATCCCCTTGCTTACAGTTTTTCTAAATTGATTTCCCTTGGCTAACCCAACTTCTTATTTCAATGACTTCTATGTGTGGGTTTTATTGATTATTATGAAAAGATTGTGGTTTTATCTTCTGTCCCTTGTCCCTTATCCCTTTAGTCATCAGTGTGTGCCTGAGTAGTCGGCCAGGAGCCGAATCAATGGTCGTCACTTCGGTGTTTAAATACCTATAGATTCAAATGTCCTACTTTTCTATGCATGGATGATGAGTGAAGGATAAGAATTTGTTCTGTTGTCTATCCCTTACTTATCTCTGAGTTGATTGATTCATGGATGAATGTTTAGTCTTTGTGCCTACTTATGTAGATTTGGTTTTTCCTTGAAATTCATCCGATCAACATTTAATTTAATATGCTTAGATTTTTAGTCAGTAACTAACTGAATTTCACTTTTTTCAGTCTCTAGAACAACCAAATTCAGCCCTCACTTTTGATATGTCTTCTCTTCCAAACCATAGACTCTTATCATAGTAAAATGCTAAAAATGGAACCATAGACTTTTGCAATTGTAGTGACCCTTTGACTAAAGGAATAATTATAAGGAATACCTCTTTTTGGATAATAAATTCTAATATAGACATAAAAGAGTATACATACTGCATAAAACATGAGGTCTTATTTTTTTTTTCTTCATAATTTTTGTTGGTCAATGTTGGAGATATTAACTCGTACTTGTCTTGTGCTTAACTTTTCATGAATTTTAAAAAGATGGATATTGGGGAGAGATGTCGACACAAGATTATCCAAACATTCCTCACAAATGCTCTAGGTTCTGTTAAGAAGGAAGAAGAGGAACTCCTTCTTCGAATGAGACTTCGAGTGACCAACAAATATTTCATCAGAGGATATTTTCAAATGAGTCTGTGAATAGATCCATTGCAGAATGTGCACAAGAAAGTTCTATGGATGCAACCTTCTTAGATAGGTTGCACATTAATGCTCCTACACTTGAGAATGTAGGGAATACCTTAGGACAAGAGAATATTTATGGTAATTTTCTTTAATTTTGTTTATTTTTGTTGTATTTTTGTGTATTTAAATTTATGTGAAGTTAAATGTTGTAATTACTTTCAAATGTGTGTAGAAAATGCGTTTAGAGCAAGGGACGACAATGAAAGAGAGAGTGGGTGTCACAAATATTCTAATGTCGGTGCATAGGATGAAGGTGGATTTAGGAGGCTGTGACGCCGACCGCACTCCTCAGAGCACGACCGCTCTCACAGGACCTTCTTTCTCCACGGCCCGAAGAACTCAACGGTTCTTCTACTTCCCTATCGGGAAGTCTGCACCCACACTTCTCTTCGGTTTGATCCTCCCTTCTCTACTTTCGGAGGATCAGAACTCGTGGATTCCGCAAGTTCTTGTTGGCTTGCTTGGATCTCCAATCCCCGAGACCCGATATGTCAGTCAACACTGACTTCCCCTCGCTTTATCGACCTTCATCTCTATTGCGACCTCGCTACTCGCGATACCAAGCCTTCGGTTTTCCAACTCCCGACTCGCGAGGTGCCGAGACGCCGATTCTCACGTGCGAGTTGACTCTCTAGCAATCCCTTATCTCATCGAAACTTCGGACTTCGCCGGATCGCGAATTCTAACACCGAATATTCAAGACTTCTCATGGAGAGGTCTGATGACTTCGTGCCACCTGTACTCCACTCCTCCGATTCCCTGTGGCCCACACGGTCTACAAAATCCCCGTGATATCGTGATTCCCGTTACCGAGTCTTGGTCACTTTTCTCATGAGATCCCGATAGGCGATCTCACGAATAATCCAATGTCCCCACTTGAACTCCGAATCCTTCAGACGTCTCCCGCGTAACTTCCTTGCACCTTTCCGAGATCTAACGATCCTCGAAGTTTCGTAAAACCTCGATGAAGGATTCCAACCGTCCGTGCTTCCAAATGGACTTCTATGGAATGAATCAAGTACTTCCTCCATGAAGACTTGTTCACCTGCACACGAACTTTTAACACTTGTTCGAACACTTCGATGCACAATCCCTTTGTGCAATTTCTTGACGAATTTGAAGGTCTACTCCTCCTGAACTCGTTCTCGACTTCTCAAGTCCTTTTGAGAACTTCTTGCATGCACTCTTTGCGGAAAATCTTCAACAATGCCTAAGTATTGAAAGCACCCGACTCTGCACACTCCTGCAGCAGCAGACTTTCGATACTTTGCTCAAAATCGCAACTCTGATACATTTTCCTTGGCCTGCGCACTCCTTGCACGACACTGTGCCCAACTGCACCTTCAAAGAAATGAGAACAAAATTTATCTCTAATTGAACCCCTTCTGTCAACGCACTCCTTGCGAACAATTCGACTGCACTCCTTGCAGGAATTCTCTGGTTCAAATTAGAGAAACAATTGAAACTAATTCCTACTTCATCCCAGACTTCTGTTCAACCATGAAATCACATACAAAGCATATAAAAGAAAGTGTATAACATAAAGAAAACATTCATGAGCATAACATCATAAATACACAGAGAAACAACACAAACCATGAATTTGAATCAAAACTCTTCTATAAATTCAAATGTCTGTACATGGGACTTCATCATACAATTCTCTGCTTGCTCTTCTCTTCTTGCTCCTGTTTGATTGATGTTACAATGCTCAGGCTAATGTTACAATGTACAAAGGAGGGTGTCTATATCCGTTTTCCCTCTCGGGCTCTAAGCTATCAAATCTAAAATTAAAATCTACCTACCAGCATTAACTAAAATAAATGTCGTCTATCTACCTAAGGACAAGAGCTATCCTCTCAAGGTCCATTACAACATTCAAAGTGCGCCTTCATAAATGGATTCATTAAAGACTTGCACAACAATCCCAAAGTAATTTCAAAATTTCATGCTGGCTTATCCAACTGTCTCCTTCCTCTGCGTTGGCTCGCTTGAAGTGCTGGCTTGCTTGATGAGGTTGGCGATGCTCCTGCATCATACTCCTCGGCTTGAAAACTTTCATGGGCTCCTGTCCATGAGCTCCTGCACGGTCTGTCCATGCTTCTGTATCACTACTTCAGTCTCCTAGCTGGCATCTTCCACTGGGTGGTTCTTCCATTTGACCAGATACTCGAAGTATTGCTTCCACCCGGTCTTTTTGCTCACTCTCTTATCATGTATACGCTCCATCTGTGGCTTTTCTGCAATCGACATCTACTTCTGCCATTGAACCTCTGGTTGTTCATCACTTCCAGCTCCTGCTCCCTCATCCTTATATGGATATAAGTCTGAGACATTGAATGTCGGAGATATCCCGATGCCATCCGACAATTCAATTTCATACGCATTCTCTCCGAATTTCTTCAGGTCTCTGCATTGCCCAATTTTCTTCATTTTTAGCTTGTTGTATGTTCCCCTTGGGAACCTTTCCTTCCTCATATGTGCCAGAACAAGATCACCAACTTCAAACTGAAGTTGTCTCCGATGTTGATCTGCTCTGCGCTTATATTCTTGATTTCACTTCAGTAATCGCTCCTTCACTCTACTGTGAAGTTCCTTCATTGCCTCAGCAAATTCTTCTACGCTAGCACTGCTAGTCGCAGTTTGCTCTGAATCTCACAATTCAGAAACTCCTCTCGGTTGTATCCCATATACAACCTAAAATGGACTTTTTCCTATGCTCCTGTTCACTGAGTCATTGTATGCAAACTCTGTCTGTGGAAACACATTGTCCCAACTGCTGTGGTTCTCTGTCACCAAGCTTCTTAATAAATCTCCCAGACTTCTATTTACCACCTCTGTTTTCCCATATGTATGAGGATGATAGGTAGAACTAAACATCATGTTAGTTCCTAGTTTCTTCCATAAGGTCCTCCAAAAATGCCCTACGAATTTGGTGTCCCTGTCCGAAACAATACTTTTCGGCAATCCATGGAGTCAAATGACCTCCTTGAAAAAAAAAATCGCGATGTGAGTCGCATCGCTGGTCTTCTGGCATGGAATGAAATGTGCCATCTTTGAAAACCTGTCAACCACCACAAATATGGAATCAACACCTCTTTGTGTCCTCGACAAACCCAATACAAAATCCATGCTAATCTCCTCCCATGGTCTTTCTAGTATGGGCAATGGCTGATAAAAACCTGCATTCTTCTTTCTTCCTTTCGAATGCTGGAAAATCCGACATCTGTCAACAAATATTTTGACATATGCACGCATCCTTGGCCAAAAATATGATTCGCTCAGCTTTGCAAATGTCTTGTCATGGCCAAAATGTCCTGCTAAGCCACCACTGTGCTTCTCTTTCAACAGGTTCTCCCTCATGGAGCAATTTGGAATGCACAGCTGATTGCCTCTGAACAACAATCCTTCCTGGATCATATAATCTATCCATGGGCTTCTATCTCTGAGAACTGGATTCTCAGCTGCTTCATATGCTTCTCCAAAATCTGTATCTCCTGCATACATGTCCCTAAGATTTTCAAAACCCAACATCTTGACTCAGAACTCCTGCAACAACAAACACTTTCTGCTCAAAGCATCAACCACTTTGTTAGCAGTACCTGAAATGAGTTTAATTACAAATGTAAAATTATGCATATACTCTACCCATTTTGCATGTTTCTGATTCAACTTCTCTTGTTGATTCACAAACTGTAATGCATGATTATCACTGTACAAAACAAATTCTTTAGGGATCAAGTAATGCCTCCATTTCTTCAATGCCTGTATGATAGCATAAAATTCTTTATCATATGTGGATTATTTCAGTTACACTTCATCCAAATTCTCACTGAAATATGCAACTGGTCTGTCTTCCTGACTCAGGACCGCTCCTATGGCAAACCCACTTGCATCACATTTCACCTGAAATGTCTTCTGGAAATCCGGCAACACCAACACCGGTTGTTCTGTGATCTTCCGCTTCAACAGATTGAATCTCTTCTCAACCTCTGCTGTCCAATGAAAAGACTTATGCTGCTTCTTCACTGTATTCATCATCGTTGTGCTAATTTCATGGAAATTCCTGATGAATTTCCAGTAGAAACTAGCCAAACCATGAAAACCTCTCACCTCGAAAATATTTCTCAGTGATGGCCAATTCTTGATCACTTCTACCTTATCTGGATCCATCCTCAATTCATTCTCCGAAATAACAAAACCCAAATAAATGAGCTCTGTCTTCATGAATGAGCACTTCTTCATGTTAATCAACAGCTTCTCCCGCTATAGCTTCCGCATCACAATGGCTAAATGATTCAAATGTTCAGCCTTTGTCTTATTGAAGATTAGTATATCATCCAGATATACGACGACAAATTTCCCGATGAATTCCCTCAGGACTTCATTCATCGACCTCATAAATGTGCTCGGCGCATTCGTTAAGCCAAACGACATGACTAGCCATTCATACAATCCTTCGTTTGTCTTGAAGGCTGTTTTCCATTCATCGCCTTCCCTCATGCGAATCTGATGATATCCTCTCTTCAAATCAATCTTTGAGAAATAATTTTCCCCATTTAGGAAATCCATCATATCATCCATCCTCAGCAGTGGAAATCTGTATCTAATGGTTATCTTGTTAATGGCTCCCGAATCGGTACACATTATCCAGCCTCCGTCCTTCTTTGGACTAAGTACTGTCGGAACAACACATGGGATTAATCTTTCCCTGACTAATCCTTTATCCAGCAGTTCCTACACCTGCCTCTTAACCTCCTCATTTTCTTGCGGCGTCAACCTATATGCGACTTTGTTTGGAAAACTAGCTCCTGGTATGAGGTCTATATGGTGACTCACACTTCTCATCGATGGCAACGAACGAGGTAATTTGTCCACGATGATGTCAGCGAACTCTTCCAGCAGTTCCTGAATCTCATCTGGTAAATCATCCACTCTTGTGCTAGTCAGGACAATCCTCGGCTTTCTAACAACAAAGAATTGTTGATTTTCCTTCTTCTCAACCTCTGTAAGAAGCTCCTTCCCACTCATGAGAAGTATTGTGTTGCTTACTTCCGACTTCACCTCCTTCTCCTTTATCGGAAGCAACATATGGGTTCTCCCATTTTTCTCCAGGGTATATGTGTTCATTCTTCCATCATGAATCACATTTCTGTCATATTGCCATGGTCTACCCAACAATAAATGACATACATCCATGGGAATAACATCACACAAAATCTTATCATTGTATCCTCCTATTTTGAATTCAACCAAGCACTGTTTTGTAACACTCACCTGATGTCCCTTCTGTAGCCACGAAACTTTGTATGGACTGGGATGATTAGTCATCTCCAGCTCCAACTTTTCTACCATCTCGGTTGAAACGAGATTATCTGTGCTACCACTATCATCAATAACCTTGCATACCCTGTCCTTGGTCTTGCAAGCTTTTCTGAACAGTCTAGTCCTTTGAACTAGACCTTCTACCTCCTTCTCAGGTGTTAAAAGGACTTTATGCATCCCAAGCGATCTTCTGCCTTCTGCATTTTTAGTCTCAGCATCCCGCCTCTGCGCTTCAGTGATATGAGCTTCTTCGATGCCCTTCTTTTTCTCTGGACACTCAAATGACCTGTGCCCATTCTTCCCACATGTGAAACATGTGATAACTCCACCTCGGCCTATTCCTCTACCCCTGGTATGAGGAAAAGTATTTGCGTCAGCATAATCTCCCTTCTTCTCATTATGTTTCCCTCTCTGTTCAATGTATGGTCCTTTCTGTGAGGTACCACCTCTTTCTATTCTACCCTGAGGTTTCTTCCATTCCTCCTTGGGCTTTTGGAATTTGTCCTGGGCACCTGTCTTGCCTCTGGGATGACTTCTGCCTTGCCCTCGCTGAACTTGTTTTCAACTCAGCTTCTCTTCTGCTTTTAGATCCATCTGATAAGAATCCTCCACAGTCCTGATGGTAACCATACTTAATTCATCCTAAAAGTCGTATCTCAGACCATTCAGATATCTAGCCACCTTCTCATCATTGCTCTCCCGATGACCTGCTCTGATGTTCAGTCGATAGAATTCCTCAGTGTATTCTTTCACTGTCATCAGTTTCTGTCTCAGGTTCTACATTCTCCTGAACAGAGTGATTTGATAATCCCTCGGGATGAATTTTTCCTTCATCTTCGCAATCATTCGATCCCAACTCTTGATCTTTTGCTTACCCTTGCAGCGTCTGTCAGCTTGTATCTCATCCCACCACAATGCTGCATGTCATTTCAAGCGCATAACAACATGCTTGCTTTTCTTATCCTCTTCGATATCCTCATAATCGAAGTAGGTGTCAAGAGCCCTAATCCAATCTAGCAGCTCCTCTGCATTCAGATTTCCTTCATAGACTGGAATGTCCATCTTGGATTTCGCACCCATTCTGGAAATGGCTTTGATCAACTGCTCGGTTGATGCCTCTTCTGATGTGACCTCTTCTTCATGTTCATCTTCCTCTTCAACTTCGGAATCACTGAAATCTCCAGCACTGACTCCGAGTCTTTGTGTTGTCTCCATGTCCTCAAGTCTTGCTCGAAGATCACGCATCTGCCTCTCTATTTCTAGATTTCCTGCCGGCCTACCTCTTCTTCGTACTTCCCTTTCCTCTGGATCAGGTGACTGTCTTTCTCTTCTTGGCGGCATGGCGAATTTACCCCTTCTCTACTACAGAAAGAAAAGATATTCCTACTTTGATACCACTCTGACGCCGACCGCACTCCTTAGAGAACGACCGCTCTCATAGGACCTTCTTTCTCCACGGCCCGAAGAACTCAATGGTTCTTCTACTTCCCTATCGGGAAGTCTGCACCCACAGTTCTCTTCGGCGCGATCCTCCCTTCTCTACTTTCGGAGGATTGAAACTCGCGGCTTCCGCAAGTTCTTGTTGGCTTGCTTGGCTCTCGATTCCCCGAGACCCGATATGTCAGTCAACGCTGACTTCCCCTCGCTTTATCGGCCTTCATCTCTATCGTGACCTCGCAACTCGCGATACCAAGCCTTCAGTTTTCCAACTCCTGACTCGCGAGGTGCCGAGACGCCAATGCGCACATGCGAGTTGACTCTCTGGCGATCCCTTATCTCGTCGGAACTTCGGACTTCGCTGGATCGCGAATTCTAACACTGAATATTCAAGACTTCTCGCGGCGAGGTCTGATGACTTCACGCCACCTATACTCCACTCCTCCGATTCCCTGTGGCCCACACGGTCTACAAAATCCCCGGGATATCGCGTGTCGCAATATCGCGATTCCCGTTACCGATTCTTGGTCACTTTTCTCACGAGATCCCGATAGGCGATCTCGCGATCAATCCAATGTCCCCGCATGAACTCTGAATCCTTCAGACGTCTCCCGCGTAACTTCCTTGCACCTTTCCGAGATATAACGATCCTCAGAGTTTCACAAAACCTCGATGAAGGAGTCCAACCGTCCGTGCTTCCAAATGGACTTCTACGGAATGAATCAAGTACTTCCTCCATGAAGACTTGTTCACCTGCACGCGAACTTTTAACACTTGTTCGAACACTTCGATGCACAATCCCTTTGTGCAAATTCTTGACGAATTTGAAGGTCTACTCCTCCTGAACTCGTTCTCGACTTCTCAAGTCCTTTTGAGAACTTCTTGCGCGCACTCTTTGTGGAAAATCTTCAACAACGCCTAAGTATTGAAAGCACCCGACTCTGCGCACTCCTGCAGCAGCAGTCTTTCGATACTTTTCTCAAAATTGCAACTCTGATACTTTTTCCTTGGCCTGCGCACTCCTTGCATGGCATTGTGCCCAACTACACCTTCGAAGAAATGAGAACAAAAGTTATCTCTAATTGAACCCCTTCTGTCAACGCACTCCTTGTGGACAATTCGACTGCACTCCTTGCAGGAATTCTCTGGTTCAAATTAGAGAAACAATTGAAACTAATTCCTACTTCATCCCAGACTTCTGTTCAACCATGAAATCACATACACAACATATAAAAGAAAGTGTATAACAAAAAACAAACATTCATGAGCATAACATCATAAATACACAGAGAAACAACACAAACCATGAATTTGAATCAAAACTCTTCTATAAATTCAAATGTCTGTACATGGGCATTCTTCATACAATTCTCTGCTTGCTCTTCTCTTCTTTATCCTGTTTGATTGATGTTACAATGCTCAGGCTAATGTTACAATGTACAAAAGAGGGTGTCTATATCCGTTTTCCCTCTCGGGCTCTAAGCTATCAAATCTACAATTAAAATCTACCTACCAGCATTAACTAAAATAAATGTCATCTATCTACCTAAGGACGAGATCTATCCGCTCAAGGTCCATTAAAACATTCAAAGTGCGTCTTCATAAATGACTTCATTAAAGACTTGCGCAATAATCCCAAAGTAATTTCAAAATTTCGTTCTGGTTTATCCAGCTGTCTCCTTCCTCCGCGCTGGCTCGCTTGAAGTGCTGGCTCGCTTGATGAGGTTGGCGATGCTCCTGCATCAGGCTGCGATATCAAGAAACAAAATATTACACGCCTACGTCTACCTATCCTTTGGATGTTGGTGATGAAATTCCCTGGGAAGGGATTACTGAAACAATGACACTTGAGCGATGCTCAGGTGTTAAAAGAAGGTTGGAAAATGATTTGGTGGTCTTGGAACTCTCTCAGGAGAGTAAAAAATGCTTGTAAATTGTTTTGCATTCATTGCAAAAATTTATGGACGCATATCAGAAGATGGGTCAACCATTGAAAATTTTGTCGATCTAATGAGGTGGTGAAAGTCAAAGGTGATGGGCCCTGATAAATGGGAGGTAGTAAAAAATATAGTTTCAAAAGAAGACTCCATTTCGATGTTCAATTTCAAATATGGGACAAAGCAGAAGATGTTGAAGGTGCAATATTTTAATCACCCTGACATTGCAGGACATGTGTATAACAGAGTTTTGGCGGCATATGGGAAATTTCTGTGGAACGATAAGGTTACACACTATTTTGCAAGACACTTTTATGCAGAGTTTTTCTTGCACATGCACCTTGATTATACTAGTCTACCATCCAAATATTATGGGACTGGTAAATGAAAGACATATGATCACAAAGGGGCATATCAAAATGCAACATTTCTGAGGCTTGCACAACCTTTAGTACCTCGCCCAACAGGGGAATTTTCTTCACATTCAGAGTTGCAAGCTACATCAGAGGTTGGAAAATAAGCCAAGAATGCAATTGAGGAAAATTTGGAAGCGATGTTTTATGGTGTTGATGTTGGCATGAACCATCATCAAGCGGAAGCCAATTCTTGGGCCATATTTGTTTATGAAACAGATGCAAAGTTAGATACCATGTTAGCAGAAGATGTTTTGGAGTATGCAATTTTTTTTTGTCATGGTTGGAAGAAGGTCATTCAGAATGATGACCCGAACAACAGATTGGTATGTGTTCTATTTATTAAATTTTTGATGCATTTTAGGATAGTTTACTTCTAATTCTAGATTTAGATATCATTGTATCTATAGAAATAATCGAGTTGTTATTTTCATTAATTTCATCTTGGATATATGTTAAATGAATCTCCAGTAAATAGGGGAGTTGATTCCACAAGTTTAAATTTGGATGTGTTGAATCAAGTATGTGTTTTCTAATATCCACAGATGAGCACTTTAGTTGTTTAATCTCCAATCTTTTGAATAAAAGATCAACAACATTTATAATTTTGTATAAATGTGAACACATTGAATCCTAGATTTAGTTCTTAGTTGTGTTGTTCACAGATCCCTATTCCATCTCCTACTACTTGGGCAAACTTATCTCAATTTTAATTGGGAGAGTTTGAAGAGGGTGGGAGTTCACAAGTATCATTTAATGTCTTAAAATCATTTAAATTTAATGCGTTATAATCATTTAAATTTAATTTTTCAAATTTTCAAATTTGAAATGTGTTATATAGGCTAATGTGGAGAAGAGAGTACCTGAGAGTGTGCTTGGGAGGGAGATTGGGATTGAGGAGGAAGTGGAGGAGGAACCAAGATTTGGGAAGGATGTGTCCATTCAGGATGATTCATAAATGTATGTTTTTTACTTTTATCAAATTTTTGTTTTCTCAAATTTTTAGTTTAGCCTTTCATATTCAACGCTTTGATCAATTATTTTGAAATATATATAACCCCTAGAGAAGCTTATCATTGTCTTAAATGGTGTACATTCAAACTTATTTAATGTTACATCATGATGAATACCTATTTTTGAACTTGAACATTTGATTATTTGAGAACACAATCTATCCCACATCAGAAAAGAGAAAGTTTCTAAATTTTCTTCGATTGCATTTCTTGCTTTCTTGTCCAAGAATGGCGTAGTATGGACATTTGTGTTTTCTACATACAACAAAGTGAATTTCTTCTTGCCAGGGTATTTTCAGACTCTTAACTAAATTGGTTACTAATCACAAAAACTAACATTCAAGTAGATTTACAAATAAGCTCACACATATTGTATATGTGAGCTAGATTACACATAATTTCAAAGAGCATTTGATTATATGCAATAATTCACATCCCATTTAGATGGTTTTTGAAGAATGACTTAATATACATGTGAAGATTTGTGTTTTCTTCATGTACATGCAAGATTATATGAGAACATCTATTCCACCACAGAAAGAGGAGATAAGTATTTTCCGAAAGAATGGTTTTTAAAATGGATATTTTTGAACTTTTTTAGATATAAGTAGTTTTTTGGAAGAATGACTTAATATGAAGATTTATGAGTCCTTTAATTTGAAAGGGCATCATGGAATTTGATTATATGACCACTGCAAAAGAGGAGAGAAGTATTTTACTACTGAGGAGATTAGTATTTTATTTCTATGTAAATATGATCAAATAACATCACTTGGGATGAGAATTTCACTTGAATCATTTGAGACTTTATCCACAAGGAGAATTTCACCTTAAGGATTTGAGACTTTATCCACAAGGAAATAAGTATTTCATTGGAAGAATGACTTATATGGAGATTTGTGAACTTTATTTATACACAATTATATATTTCTTTTCAGATTATTATCTAACTCTAACTCGCAATTTTTTTTACGTACAACACAATTTTTCTCTTAATATTTTTTTAAGATTTTAGATAAGATTTACAAATTGTTTAAATCATATATGCTTAATGTGGAGAGTAACTATCTTAAATTTGTTTAATTGTAGGTGGGTATGTTATTATTTATTATTGTTTATTTAATATTTAGTTACACTATATATGCTACTATGTGTTATTTGTTTTTTTTATTATTGTTTTTTATTGTTACAGATGTCTAAATTATATTTGGTGGAAAATATGTTTACAATATATTTTGTGGGAAAGAGTATGTTGGAGGATGAGACTTAACTCTTTTGGTATGTATGTAAATTTTGTTTTAATCACAATTTTTGAATTATGTTTTATTTTGCATGTTTGAATTGTAAATTTTTAATTTTTGAATTCTGTTTTTTTTG
>ML832462.1:88314-104193 GCA_009831015.1 Picea engelmannii | reverse complement strand
AAGTTAGAGGCTCCATCTAGCTTGTTCTCAGACTTCATAGAGTTCATCATGGCTTGCTTGACTTGGTCAAACCCTAGATTTGACCAGAAATCCAAACTTCACGTCTTGGCCTTCTGAGAGTACCAGGAGATGCACTGGGCTAGAGCGCACTGATCTATCCAGAGATTAGGTCAATTTCATCACTTAAGGTGCCTCGACAAGAGGTTTAGGGTTTCTGCAACTGCTTCTGCTGGTAACCTTAGCTGCAGTGATTTTGGAAGCTGCTCCTGCTAGTAACCCTAGCGACAGTTCCTCAACGATCTCAATATCTAGCGACTATGTTTCCTTCTAGCGTTTTAGGCTGACTGAAGGGGTGTGGGCCCATAACCTGTTAGAATATAGAAGATGGTGTGCTCATTTTACCATTGACGATACCCTCATCACCTAACCACAGGCTAAAGCCTCCCTCCGAGCACCTTAACCTTGACTGAGAATTCCTCCGGAAGCAAACCCTAGGCTAGATAGCCAAACAAAGAGCAACGCATCTCTCCCCAAGGATAGTGCAACACAAAAGACTGATTAGATGTTCCAAACCCTAGCCAAGAGATATCCAAACCAAATACTGAACTTGTTGTTGCTGCAGCTACAGCTGCAACCCTCCTCCAAACCTGCGCACCAGCTGCAACTGCAGTGCACACCAACTGGGAAAACTTCAGTCCTGAGATGTGACAAATGAAAATTGGCGCCCTGTATTTATAGTAATCCTGCCAGTTTACTGGGGCCGACTTCTCCTTCTGGGTATGTGTCTGTTCAGTATATTATTATTAATTCTGGATGACTTCTTCTCTTGGAGGCTAATAGCCTAATATAAATTATATTCTTGAGCTGACAAGGCTTCTAGGGTTATTAGCCAATTCATTAGGGTTTCTCTTGCTTCCTGGAGTCTTCTATTCTCGTCAGGTTCACATGTAGAGGTAAATACCTCCCGCAGCTACCATAATATTAACACTCTTTACTTTTCTTCCACTGCAAACAAGGTGAGACTCATCTGCAATTGATGCCTAGCTTTGTTTAACAGTTTTGTAATTTTCCTTCACACCATTTGATATTACGATTGTGACTCAAACAACGAAATATGACCTTTGTACTGTCCTATTATTAATTTCATTTAAGGACCATTTATTATATAACTAAAGGTATAAAAATCACTCTTTTAAAACATTCTCTTTAAACATTATTGATGCTTGAGATTATTCTTTCAGCCTTAAGTTTAATCTCAGGAACAACATTTTTTTGGCATCGTTGTTGGGGACAAAGAAACGAAGTTATTTTCCCTGGGAAAATGACAAGGTAAATTTCTATCTTTGATGGTGAACAAAGATTGAATACATAAGTAAGTCTTATTTTTATTTTTCACTTGGCAACTCCACCGTAGACAAAACTGGCATTCGGTCGAAAGAATACCAGAAAAAATCCAGACGATAAGTAGACCACACCAGTGTCAGATCCCAAAAAGTTGTTGAAATCAAAGGGATACCTCAAATCTACTGTTGCATTAGCAGGTAAAGTATATCAACCCAAAGTGAGACAAGTTAATGCTAAGGTTCCAATTAAAGAACTAACCCCTAAAGAAAGTTTTAAACAAATTCATTCTGTAGAGGCATCAACTAGTGAACCTGTGGCTAAACTCGAAACTCCAAAGGTGAACGTTCCTAAGATAAAGGTTGAGATTGACTTGACAAATACTTTTACCAACGAGAACAAAAGATCCCATTCAATACCTATCGTCATTGACACTCTGTCGGTTCTCTCCTTTCCCGAAGTGAATGTTTCAGTTTCATGGAACTCTGAAGAGTACTCCTTATACCCTGATTCATCCTCGATCATCTCTCCTATATATACATCTTGTAAATCTGAGAAAACTAGCCCAAGTTTTCTTTTTCCTCCTCATATAGATTTTCCATCTCCTAACAATAATTTTCTTGAACTTCCTTTGCCACATCCCGAAGTAGTCGAAAGGTCACCACTTCAGTCCCTCAAAGTTTTTTAAAATCCCCTTTTTAGCTCCTAAATTTTGTCTCCTAGTGTCACACACCCAATACGGGAACTAATATTTTTCAGCTTTTTCCTTCTTTTCCCCGAGGAACAGAATCCCCAAGTTCTTATGGGGCCTGATGCAAACCCTACCATCCCTTTATCCTTACCCATGTGGTCATTGGCTATGACCACCAGCCTTGCCCGAGAGATGCTTCCGGCTTTTGTGATTCGGGAAATCGTGATGCATGTGTTCCCCTGCTCTTTGGTCTCTCGAAGTGCAGAAATCTGAAAGGAACCAACAGTTCATCACATCTAACAATGCCTCAGATTAAAGCCTGGCATTCCACCTTTCAGAGTCTCACGTACAGGGTTTTCACGGTAGAAAAGTACCGGGGGGGGGGTTCATACCCTTCGATTTTTCGGGTGCCGAAACACCGAAAACCAAATCTACACGTGCTAATCCATATCGAGATTTCACAAGTCGGGAATTTGAGACTGGCGTGTACCAGGGACTTGCCTTTAGATATCCCACGTGCCGAAATACCAGGACATCAAGACTTATCCGCGCTATTATTATTTTGGGGTTTTGCAAGTCAGGGTTTCGCAATATGCGCAGACAGGAGGTCTCGCACTTAGGTTTCCTGAGAGCCGAAACACCTAAGCCTGTATTCATCACTAAGCTCATTTCGAGGTTTCGCAATATGTGTAGATAGAAGGTCTCACACTTAGGTTTCTCGGATGTCGAAACTCCGATGGGTTAGATCTCTGCCATGTGTCGCCCTGGATCCAACGATCTAGAATAACCCTCGTGATTTCGGTGATTGTGAATCCTCGTTCTTCACCACCCTTATATGCCTAAGTTCTGAAACCCCGGTGGCTTCCGGATGTTCGCCACCTGTCCTCCAACGATCCAACAGTTGAAGTGATTTCGGGACTTCTTTCATGTGCCTATCTCCAGATCCAACGACTATCTCCAGATCCAACGAATGTCGGTCCCCACCCCATATCTAACGGTTCTATACTGTCCATTCATATCCTCTCCTCTTGCACGCTATCCTATGTGCCTGGACGTAGGATTTCAATGGTCCAGATCCACACTCTACAGTTGATCTAAGAGCTGCTATTGCTCTTCCTCCTGATCTTTGGCTTTCTTCCCAATCTCGGAAGATTTTTACGCTTCAAAGGTCTCAGCCTTCGATCTTCTACTGCAAGCCGATTATTGGGTCTCGCCAGCACTTACGAAAAGTGTTGTCCCTCCTGAACTTTCTCAGCTATGAAGGAATTAAGTGTTTTGCGCTCTTTCTCCTGGGCTTGACTCTTAGAAGAGTCTTTCGCACACCCCTTGCGCTCATTCGTCAAGTCTAAGACTTGAGTGAGTCTCGGTCTCTACTTGCCTCCCAGGGAGCCTGTGCATAACTACACTACCTCTCCTGAGCTTAACAGAATTCATCCTCCAAGGGACTCTAGACAACTAGGAAGGTTGGCATGTGTATATGAGACTATGTCTAAGGTCGACAAACTCACAGTTCATGGCTCTAACTCAAGCCGCCTCAGGACACAAGTATTTACGAGTACCAATCATGTCCTATCCATATAATCTCTTACTGACCTAATTATACAACCAAGCAATACGTAAAGAGACAAAGTATATCCATTCAGAAATCAAGCACAATTCCTGAAACATACACCGTATAACCAAATTCATGCCCAGTTACAGCTAAATTACACAGAGTAAGAAATCACTTATCTATTACAGGTTGTTGCCAACCACTGACTGTGGGTGTTCATCCTTCCACCCGACCACAGGCTCAGAGGCATTCAATATTAGCACTCTGGCCACCCCTGTGCCAAGCCATGATATCACTAGGGAACTCTCACTCTTCTCTCTCTATTTCAGTTTCTGTTCAGGTCCTGTTTTCTGCAACTCGAAGCTTTCTCACTCGTTTGTGGCCTCGACGAGGTTTCTCAGATGCTCTTTGGCATCAACCTTGCGGCCTTCTGTTCATGATCTGCTAGAGAGCTTCGCGCCTCTCCCTTGCGAGATCCCGTTCTCGTCTCATGTGTCCTTCTCCTCTCCTCTATGTCCCTCTTACCTTGGACGGTTTCGCCGACCTATCCTGTTCCTTCTATCAGAAGGAAACTCAGGTCTACAGGTCCCTGCAGTACTTCAGGCTGAAAACCCATGTTTCCATTCATGGGGGTGGTTAGTGATTCAACCACCGTCCTTTCTTCATTGACTTATTTCCTTTAGTTGGAATTCGAAGGAGGTTTGTCATCCTTATCATGAAGATTTGGGGTTATTTGATATATGAACCCTCTTGTATGGTTTTCACATTCTTCCTCTAGTGATATCATGGCTAGTACTTTCAAGGCTTCACCCCCATAGTTAGTTATTGGCAACTCCAACAATAATACATTCACATTTTTCTCATGCATTAGCATGGTAATTCCTATTCTATGATTAATTACAAATTGGGGAAAACAAGGGTGTTACAATTCCCTCCCCCTTAAAGGTACACCGTCCTTGATGTTCTTTTCTCAAAACACCTATGATGCCTTTCTCATTCGGCCACTTCAGAAGTCTTGACCTTCATCCTCGGCCAAGTCCTCTTTCAGAATCTTAGTCTTCATCACCTGCCTTCAATAATTCTTGGACAACAAGCACATTAATCACAATTTTGTGTGAAAACATCTTACTGTTGTTCAAAATTAAAAAGGAAAATTTCATATTCTAGCACAGTACTTATCTGTGCAGTTTGTGGATCTATATCCACATGATAGTTTTTTTATCCATGCTCATCGCTTTCCTTGACGTACCCATTGGGTGCATGATTCCAATTCAATAGTTCACAAGAGCTATCATGATATTATCTTCCTTTCCAAGGTTTTTCTGCACGGGAAACTACCCATTGTGTGCATGATCCCAATAGTTTACAAGAATTATTAAGGTCTCCTCTTCCCTGCGGTCACTCACCCTCTAGACCTAGGCTCAGGCATCCCCTTCACTGTTATACAGTCCCTCAGGCGATCCATCTTGCCCTGCCGAGGTTTTCTTGCACGGAAAATTTTTAGAGACTCTATCAAGTCTTACAGTCGAGGCGTCCCTCAGACTTGCTCTGTCGAGGTGTCCCTTCGGCTTATGTTACCTCAACACAATAATTTTCAGGCGATCATGGCTTATCACAGGTTTTTTATGGCTCAGCAGTAGCCACGTTCATCGTTTTCAACTGTGACAGCCTTCATCTGTCCTTTCAGGACAAATCTTTTCTTCTCATCTGTATCACAGGTACACAAGGTTTGTGAGACATCATTATAAATTCTAACTTTCAGAATTCTATTGTAAATCTATCACCTACAGATTTCCTATTCCACAATTTGTTTTCATATTTGTTCCGCACAAGAACTAGATTCATAATTATGGGACTTTCCTTCCCATAACATTTTAGCTCAGCAGGAAATCGGTCTTCCTTATGGGATTACAACATTTCCATATCCAAGACTCCTTCTTCCTGTAGTCATTCCTCAGCTAATCAAATTGTTAGTTCTCATGCACATACATTTTATTGCACCTTTACAACATCGTCATAACAATTTCAGAATGGTGCATACTAACAATCAAATTCACTTTCTCAAAAGGAAATACCATTCCTTGCAGTTTGGTTCAGCAGGCAATCAACCTTTCTTATGGGATTACTTTACTGCCACAGCGATGACCCTCTGCTTCCTGCAATTCATTATTTAATCAGCCAAACANTCAAAACATAATTCAACATTTCAAAGGGTTTTAACAAATGTGCCACTGTCCCTGGACACATTCATACCCAATGCACTCTTGCATTGTTATTAAATTTTACCACACTTTATGACTGGTTCTTGGCCATGGGGTGTTGGAATTTAACCAACCTCTTCCTCATATGGTTTATTCGTTTTTCTTTCATTCTTACAGCAGGACCATACTGCCTTCTATAGGTCGATCACGATTCCCAAATCAGTACACATGAACTCAAAAAGTTTCACATGAATGCCTTTACGCATTCCTTGATTGTCCATGCATTCATGACATATCAGTTCATGAATTCTTCCAAGGGTTACAAACAATGTTTACTACCAGAGGTTCATACCTCCATCATTCAGTTTCTCCTTCCTGAGTCATACCTTACTTGGGTATCCAAGGCATTCAACTACCCTTTCAATTTTCAGGTATAACATGCAATAATTAAATATTTCGGAAGGGGTTCTTACCAAATCCCTTCATACCCTGTGCCACACAGGCACGAATATCTTTATACCGGTTCTTGGCTGCTAGCACCCTTTCTCTATTCTCTACCTTATCAGTAGTGCTTTAGCGGGATTTTCACAGTCCCGTCAACAAGCTTTCGACCACAGTCTTTCCATGGTCACCCTCTGCTTGAGGTTGTTCATTATTGGTAATTGTCTTCCTCAACAGTTCCAATATTATTCCTTTCTACACATGACATACACCATAGGCACATTAATCGCCATGTAAATTAAAAGGAAAATATCATAGCATTTAATTAATAAAAACATTTTCAGACATGTTTAGCATATCTGTATGCACTTCATCACATCATCCTTAATGTTTTACATGAGTGTAAGACAACAGTTCTCAATTGTTTTCACAACATTACAACCATCATTATTATGGTGTCAAATCATTTTCGTTCATCAATGTACTAGCTTTCTCATCCCATAGAACGTAATGCACAATAAGGAAAGAATTGGGGGCTCTCTCCTTCTTCCAATTCTTTCTACATCACCTGGGGCTTTTCAGCCCAGTCAAGTTATCTCTAAGGTCTCACTGCCTTTCCTTAATCACAGCTTCAACCAAGCCATATCAATTAAATGTACCCATTTATTCATTTAATCATACTTAGGGGTTTACTGGCCTCTTACCAACCATACTGGTTTCCACAAATGCTCTTTTTCTGAGCAACCCTAGGTTAGGATCATCCTAACTCTTAGGATACTTCAGCATGCTTTAGTAGCAACTCTTTGCTCATAATGAATCATGAACATGTACATCCTACACTCTTCCATTCTGTTATCAGAATGGTCAATATTCGATTATTAGTCTTCTATTACTTACATGATTCTTTCAAAATGTAATTCAGGATTCTTGTACATGGACAGACCTTGCAGCCCATTGTCCAACCTTAAACAATTATTAGGGTTGTGACTCTGTTCTTCTGACAGTGACCTTATATAGTTCCTCCATCGGGAACTCCTTCAACATGCAACTTCCTTGTTGCAAATCCATCACCACTTGTGATGGCCTTAACCTTGAGTCAGCGTTTTAGTGGTCTACCAAATATTCCCCTTAAGGAATATAAACATGCATCTTTGTTAACTTACATCTATGATGTACTTAACCACTTTCATAATCCTAAGCCTGCATGTAGCTATCGTAGGTATATTTCATAGCCTACATACATTTCCATTTTTAAAATCAGTCATCTCAGGATTGTTCACAGTCCTTCTCATGTGATCTTCAAAGGCATAAACATTTGCCTCTTATCATGACATCAGAGAATCCTCACTCGTTTACTCTTTCATTTAATTGCATTGGCTTTTCCTGGGGGAATGGAGTACATTCCCCTTAAGCTACCATTCAAGACAGAACCTTTGCAACTCTTCAGAATAGAGTCAACCATGTATCCATGGTATTCATTCAATTTTTGAAAGTGTAATTCTTGCCTCATGTTTCAGTCATCAGGGCAATCATATTGGACCTCTAGTATACCTATACTCTTACATCATACATGTGCATTACTTGCATGTTTAATATCATTCATACCTTACCGGTATTAATATCAGGCTTCCTATTATGAAGCTTCACAATGCATTAACCTCATGCACTCAAGTACAATTGAACACAGCTAAGTATTCATCATACTGGTTCATGCCTTCTCCTCATGTGACCACCGGTGATGACCACGATCCGAACTAAAAGGCGCTTCGCATTTCGCGATTTCCGGATTTCTATCGCAAGGAAATCTGGTTCCTCGATTCCCCGAAACCCGATAGGTTGAAATGTCGACCTTCGAAATGTCGAAATGTCGATCCCCAGCTTTCTCCTCCAAGGAGGTGTCTCCCCGGCTAGTCGCATTTCACGACTTCTGAACTCCCGATGTCAAGCGTTCTGACTTTTCATCTACGGGATTCCTGAAATATCGATTCCCGATATCCTGATATGACCGCAGCCCCACTCCTCTTTATGTCGCATTTTTGCGACTTCAGGGTTTTCATCCCCGAAAGTTCGGATTCCTCGTCTCCAGGACTTCCGAAATGTTGAATCCCGGTATGCCGAAATGTCAGCTTCCTATTGCGTCCCTTTAGCGCCTTCGGGATTTCGTGTTTCGCGATCCTGCAATGCAAGGGTTGCCCAACCCTTGCTCCTTTGACTTCCCGGTACCCGGAATACCGGCATGCTGCTATTGAGAGATCAACGACCACGATCCAATATACATCCTACAACCCTGATCCTTTTTCGACGTTTTTTTTTTGGGGGGGGGTCAAGAGTTCTGAACTCTTTCCCTTCGCATCCCCGGTACCAAGAGTGTTGAAATGGCTCCCTTCGGGGATTTTCCTGAAACCTCAATCCTCCACCGCTTTTCCTCTAGCAATGAATGGTCCCCACGCTTTCGGGACTTCATGGCTCGGGACCTCTAGTCTCCCGAACTCTTACCTCTAGGACTCCCGGTATCCGAAATTCTGAAATTCTCTCTGAATGATCAATGGTCCAGATCGCTCCTTGATCAAGGACTATGATCTTTTCACGAATTTCTCATTGCTTATCCCAAGTCCTTTGGTTTTGCAAAATTCCGATATCTCCTCGCAACTAACCAGTGCGCTACTTCTTCGAGATCGAACAACTTGAAACATTTCAATTCTTTCTGAATGGACCTTGACTCTCGATCCTATCCAATCTTCAAAACTCTTTTCTGAAGGATTTCTCCCGCTATCTCTTCTGATATTTTAAGTTACTTACAAGAATAATCTCATAGTCATAACTCATACGAATGTTACCCTCTCTTTATGGGAACAACCAACAAGGGTCACTCTTGGGAATTAGCAACAATCCCAAAGGACTCCTCTTGATCTTGCTCAAATAGATTATCCTTGTTGTCGATCCTAACCATTATAGGTCAGGTAATCTGACCCTACATATTTTCATCAGTCCTCTCAATCGTGAGGAGTTATTGGCTCAGAGTTTAGTCTTTTAATAACGCAGTAATCATAACTTCTTAAGGATCCTACCAGTCCTTACCAGATTTCCCAAATCATGAAGGAGTTATTCATTTGGATCTTAATTCTTACCTAACCAACCATCTCAATTGCAAGAGACTCTACCTGCTTTAGTAGGTAGCCATCGTCACACTATAACAGAACAACTCAGTTCATGTCCCTTTTATATCTAGTGTAGCTTCATAGCACAATTTATTCCACCTCTGTTATTCACACTCAGGTCTTATCAGTAATACTGATCAGTGCATTCCTACTCCTATAAGAGTAGTTATCATTTTGACAAAGGAAAAATATAATTCCTTTGCTGGAATTCAACAAGAAATCCCAAAATCACAGGTTCAATTTGCAACCCTTCTCTTCAAGGAGTAAATGCAGATAAAAACATCTCCTTACGCAGCTTGTACATGAGCCCAAGCAGGCCGAGTGTTGTAACCATTCTCTCATACCAATTTGTCACACACCCACTACGAGAACTAATATTTTTCAACTTTTTCCTTCTTTTCCCTGAGGAACAGAATTCCCGAGTTCCTATGGGGCTTGATGCAAACCCTACCATCCCTTATCCTTACCCATGTGATCATTGGCTATGACCATCGGCCTTACCGGAGAGGTGCCTCCGGCTTTTTTGATGCATGTGTTCCCCTGCTCTCTGGTCTCTCGAAGTGCCAAAATTCGAAAGGAACCAACAGTTCATCACATCTAACAATGCCTCGGATTAAAGCCTGGCATTCCACCTTTCCGAGTCTCGCGTACTGGGTTTTCACGGTAGAAGAGGACCGGGGCGGGCTCATACCCTTCGGTTTTCCAGGTGTCAAAACACCGAAGACCAAATCTACACGCGCTAAGCCATATCGGGATTTCACAAGTCGGGAATTCGGGACTGGCGTGTACCAGGGACTTGCCTCTAGATATCCCGGGTGCCGAAGAACCGGGACATCAAGACTTATCCGCGTTATTATTATTTCAGGGTTTCTCAAGTCGGGGTTTCGTGATATGCGCAGATAGGAGGTCTCGCACTTAGATTTCCCAGGAGCCAAAACACCTAAGCCTGTATTCATCGCTAAGCTCATTTCGAGGTTTCGCAGGTCGGGGTTTCACGATATGCGTAGAAAGGAGGTCTCCCACTTAGGTTTCCCGAATGTCGAAACTCTGATGGGTTAGATCTATGCCATGTGTCGCCCTGGATCCAACGATCCAGAATAACCCTCGCGATTTTGGTGATTGTGAATCCTCATTCTTCACCACCCTTATACGCCTAAGTTCCAAAACCCCCGGGGCTTCCAGATGTTCGCCACCTGTTCTCCAACGATCCAACGATTGAAGTGATTTCGGGACTTCTTTCGTGTGCCTATCTCTAGATCCAACGACTATCGGTCCCCGCTCCAGATCTAAGGGTTCTATACCATCTGTTCAGATCCTCTCCTCTTGCGTGCTATCCTCTGTGCATGGACGTAGGATTTCAATGGTCCAGATCCACACTCTATAGTTGATCTAAGGGTTGTTGTTGCTCTTCCTCCTGAGCATTGGCTTTCTTCCTGATCTCGAAAGATCCTGATGCTTCAAAGGTCTCAGCCTTCGATCTTCTACTGCAAGCCGACTATTGGGTCTCACCAGCACTTATGAAAAGTGTTGTCCCTCCTGAACTTTCTCAGCTATGAGGAATTAAGAGTTTTGCACTCTTTCTCCTGGGCTTGACTCTTAGAAGAGTCTTTCGCACACCCCTCGTGCTCATTCTTCAAGTCTAGGACTTGAGTGAGTCTCGGTCTCTACTTGCCTCGCAGGTATCCTGTGCATAACTACACTACCTCTCATGAGCTTAACAGAATTTGTCCTCCAAGGGACTCTAGACAACTAGGAGGGTTGGCATGTGTACATGAGACTATGCCTAAGGTCAACGAACTCACAGTTCGTGGCTCTAACTCAAGCCGCCTCAGGACACAAGTATTTATGAGTACCAATCATGTCCTATCCATATAATCTCTTACTGGCCTAATTATACAGCCAAGCAATAAGGAAAGAGACACAGTATATCCATTCAGAAATCAATCACAATTCCTGAAACATACACCGTATAACCAAATTCATGCCCAATTACAGTTAAATTACACAGAGTAAGAAATCACTTATCTATTACAGGTTGCCGCCAACCAACTGATTGTGGGTGTTCGTCCTTCCACCCGACCATAGGCTCAGAGGCATTCAATATTATCACTTTGGCTACCCCCGTGCCAAGCCATGATATCACCAGGGAACTCTCACTCTTCTCAAGGGTTCTCTCTCTGTTTCAGTTTTTGTTCAGGTCCTGTTTTCTGCAACTCGGAGCTTTCTCACTCGTTTGTGGCCTCGACGAGGTTTCTCAGATGCTCTTTGGCATCAAGCTTGCGGCCTTCTGTTCGTGATCCGTTGGAGAGCTTTGCACCTCTCCCTTGCGAGATCTTGTTCTCGTCTCATGTGTCCTTCTCCTCTCCTCTATGTCCCTCTTAACTTGGACGGTTTCGCCAACCTATCCTGTTCCTTCTGTCAGAAGGAAACTCAGGTCTACAGGTCCCTACAGTACTTCAGGCTGACAACCCATGTTTCCATTCATGGGGTTGGTTAGTGATTCAACCACCGTCCTTTCTTCATTGACTTATTTCCTTTCCTTGGAATTCAAAGGAGGTTTGTCATCCTTATCATGAAGATTTGGGGTTATTTGATATATGAACCCTCTTGTATGGTTTTCACATTCTTCCTCTAGTGATATCATGGCCAGTACTTTCAAGGCTTCACCCCCATAGTTAGTTATTGGCAACTCCAACAATAATACATTCACATTTTTCTCATGCATTAGCATGGTAATTCCTATTCTATGATTAATTACAAATTGGGGAAAACAAGGGTGTTACACCTAGACTTCCAATGGTTGGTGTTGGTGGCGCCGGAGGCAGAGGAGAAGGTGGACAAGGTCAAGGACAAGCTCTGCCTCCTAGAATATTTTCCAAGGTAGATGTCGGATACGTTCCCTTGGTCCTCCATGTCGTCCTTCATGATTTTCCCGAAAATTATATGAAAAGCCTACCAAAATTCATGGGAGAAGGAGATCTAACTGTGACTGAACACATAGCCTTTTTTTTATCAGTTTGTTGATATCCTTGGCATTGAACATGAGGATGTTTACTCAAGGCTTTTAGTACAAACCTTTGAAGGACAAGTGAGAACCTGGTTCATAGGACTCCCTGTAGGTTCCATACAATCGTATGATGAACTAGAAAATGCCTTCCTAAAACAGTGGGTGAGAAAAATGACCATCTCTATTATTTAACTGAATTTGGGGCTTTAAGAAAAAATAATTTTGTATCATTCCTTGAATTTACTCAGAGGTTCAACAAATTGTATAAAAAAATTTCAGTTGAAGTCAAACCTTCTCAACCTACTGCAAAAGTAACTTTTGCAGAAGATTTTGAACTTGACTTTGCCCTCCTCTTAAGAGAAAGAAGATATTCCACTCTGGTAGGAATGCAAGATGATGCCATAGAAATTGAATATAATATGATGGCATTTGGGAAATTAAAAACTAAAATTGAGATGGGAACCAAAGAAACTAGGCATTTCAAAGAACAGACAGGACCCTCTGGATCTGGAAAGTCCGAAGAAGAGAAAATGGATGAGATGGCCAAGACAATTAAAGATTTATCAAACAAGATATCTAGAATGGACTTAGATCAATATAAACCTGATATTTATGTTAGAAATAAGTTCAGGAGAAGCCCTAACCCCCAGATGCAACATAGACAAATAGAAAATGAAAATCAAAAGATCCAAGCTTCATTTAAAACTGATAATTTTATGCAAAGAGATGAAATGAAAAATTATGAGGAGTTAGAAGAAGATCTGAATAACCTTAGCGATGATGACCTGGAGCCACACTTGACTAGGTAGGATTATGAAAAATATTTAGACCTAGAATTCATGTTTAATAATGAATAAAGCATCAACAATCTGGGAGATTCTACATATCAAGGGCTCACTAACTCAATAATGGTCGAACTCCAACAAAAGTATGATTCAAGGCCTAGAGAGAAAAATTCTACAAATGTTCCACCAAAAAATATTTTGTCATGAAGTAAAACGAATGAGGCAGCAGTTACTAAACCACCAACAGAAACACAAGCTGCCTGGACAAAGCCAGTTGAAACAAGAACAACACAAACTAAGAAACCGAAAAATACAGAAGCAAGAGTTCCAACCAGAGAAATTGAAAAAAACAATTGGAGGTTTCAATTTAGAAAATGAACTTGATAAAACTAAAATCCCAATGCCTCTGGTTGAGCTTGCAAAAAACCCGATATACAAAAAGCAAATCGCTAAAGTGATAAAATTTTCTATTTGTTGAATGTCATGCAGACGTAATTAATCTGTAGGACGAAAGACCTACGATCATGTTTGGTCCTCACATTGAAAATAATAAGAATTTTCAGAAGTGATCGGATTAGCCACAGTTTTGTCAATAAGAATTTTGTTGCTCCATTTTATATTACACTAACTGAGCATGACCATTTACTCCACAATTGTATGTTAGATTCTAGGGCCTCTCATAATTTAATGCCTAAAATTATCATGGAAAAGTTAGGCCTTGAAATTACTAGACCTTATCAAGACTTGTATTCGTTTGATTCTAGAAAGGTTAAGTGTCTAGGCATGATTAAAGATTTGGTAGAAAATCTTGCACAGATCCCTGTGAAAAGTGTTATAATGGATGTGGTTGTTGTTGATGTCACTACTACATATTGAAAAAAATTCGACGAAAGTACTCTTTCGTCGCAACATGCAAGAGAAAAATTTCAATTTTGCTAAATCCACCCCGTGTTCGTCGCTATCATGACACATGTAGTTTGACTAAATTATTATGGTGAATGTTCGTCGCAAGAGCAATGACTGTAGTTTGTCCGTCGCAAGAGCGACGACTTACCTAACCTTAAATTGACTGTTAAAAATGACCTAAAATAAATAGGTGGAAAAAGAAATATTTTTAGGTCAATATCGTCGCAATTGTGACAATAGTGACCTAAAATTTGACTATAAATATTTGACGATTTAAATATGTTGTGACAATCTTGCTATAACAACGATGGTTCCGAAAGGGTATTTTTGTGCAGAAAAATGTCGCAAAATGTTGTTAGAGGTGGGGAAAAAAGTAAAGCGGGTGAAAAGGGTGATGGCAGATGTTATTGCCCTTGTAAAAAATGTTGTCTCAGACGTCCTGTAAGAATTTTAATAGCAACAACTACAAAACATTGTAGGAAATATAGTCACATTGATGGCGGATCGAATGAATATCATCCCATGGTAATTAGCTATATATTAATTATATATTTTTTTATTTTGTAAATTTTATATAAAATTATATATATGTATATATATTGTTTGAATGTTTTTTATAGTATACACTAATTTTGCATGATTGTTTGTAATTATAAAGTTAGAGTTTCCCTCTAACTTTCCGCGGAATATTGCACCAAGTATTAGTAGAAATGATGTTTTACAAGCTGAGGAACATCATCATGAACAAGCAAATGAGGATCTCATGGAAGAAGATAATGGGACAAATCAAATGATCCAAGATTTTTTTTCGCAGCTGGATGAGGATGGGGAAAATGCTGGTATTTATGATGAACCTCTATTAGAACAGGCAAATAAACGACTTTATGAAGGATCAAGAGCAAATATTCTCTCCGCTACATTGTTTCTAGTGAACTTAAAGGTTATGAATAATTTGTTGAACACTTGTATGACACAGATACTAAGGTATGTAATATGTTTCATCTCATACTATACATAAATGTTGATTTTTTTATATTTGTTTTTAGTGTTAATTAATGTGTAAAATAAGAATGCAATTTTTACAAGTAATATTCTTACATTAACTAGTTGTTTGTTATGTTGTAGATTCTTAGGTGAATTTTTGTTACCATCGTCAAATATTTTACCTCGCACATATCGAGGTTTGCATGACATTATGAAAGACATTGGAATGGATTATCAAACTATAGATGCATGTCCTAATGACCATATTATATATTATAGACAACATGCTTCTAAAACCGAATGTCTGCAATGTCTTAACAATAGATATCGAACCAATCAAGTAACAAAAAGGGTGTCTTGAAAAGTTCTTCGTCATATTCCCATAATTCCCCGTTTGCAGCAATTGTCCAGGTGTGAAAGCATAGCACAATTTATGGATTACCATGCATGTAACAAAAGTGGATATGGTGTTCTTCGAATGCCTGCCGATGGTTCTGCATTTAGGTAAATTGAGGGAAAATGGGTAGATTTCAAAGATGAACCTCATAATGTTAGGCTTTCATTGGCAGCTAACGACGTTAATCCATTTGGAGAGCTTAGGTCTATTTATTCAGTGTGACCTATTTTTGTTATCAGCAATAACATTCCTCCTTGGATGTCAATAAAGAGCGAGCACATAATGTTGACAATGATTGTTCCAGGTATTTGTTTACATTAATTTTTTGAATTTAACATTTTCATTTGTTTCATTTTTTGCATAATATCTTTTGTTTATTTATTTAATTATATATATTACATGATATCATTCCTTTA